>AMYF01000132.1:0-189784 GCA_000315175.1 Herpotrichiellaceae sp. UM238 | reverse complement strand
TCAGGCCCATTTTTACCACACTTTTCTAAAGATTACGCAGGACCCCTGTACAAGGCCGATGTGGTAAACTATCGGTTGTTTTCTTGCCTAGTGATCATTGACTTGACTGGGCCAGTGCTTTTTCCTTTTCGTTTCTCGACCTGGCAGAATGCTGGTATCTTTTGTTACGAGCTCTTTCGTCCCTTTCCCAGCCCCAGTGGCCAGGGTCAGGATGCTGCTGCTGCGAGTGGGTACCGCAACTTGCGCTAAACCTATTCTCCTGCAGAGAGCTCCATTTTGATGCTAATCGAATAGCACCGAGGGAGGTGGCTTTCCAGGCCAATAGAGCACCTGCTTTATTTTTTCTTCAATTCGAGTTCTGAGGTGATGCCTATGGAAGGTTTTGATAGTGGTGCTCTGGATTGCTGATGAGAAAGCAAATTTGCAGCACTACTGAATATCTCACCACAGTTGCGAAGTATATTACTGATAATCAACTTGCCACATTGAAGCCACGTACCGGCTCCTCTAAAGCTCGAGCCGCCTGTCACGAACGTCTTCTGTCTTGGTTCCAGTACAAGCGCAACGGATTTCTGTCAATTCCTGCAGCCACCGGATCTTCCACGAGTCCAGCCGGGATCAAGTCGGAAAGATATTTTCTCGGGTTCGTGCATAGAAAGCTGGGGTCAAACTCTATTTTCGGGCTACTGCTCGATGCCGCACAAGTTATGCTGTTTGCGGTAGTGCGATGACATTCTTGTCACGCGTCAGCCCCGTTCTTCAACATGAAATCCCCTAGCTTTTCCACAAAATCGGCACCTGCTGCAGGGGAAAAAGCAAACGAGAAGACCACGGATACGATAAAGTTGCTCCTAAACATGTGCCTTTTGTAACGCAGAGTTATCCTTTGCCGCTATGGCCTGGACGTTAAATGCTCACAAGTATTATTCTGCTTCTTGTCCCGCATAAGCCCTAGCAAGGAATACGCTTGCACCGCTAACTGTTGCTGTGTTTGGACGGGAGCAGAATTGCAGCATTCCTGTTTCGAACCTCGGATGCGTAGAAGCTGCAAAGCAGATGTCAGGGAGAAAGTGCTTTGCAGCTTCTGCGCTTCGCTATAAGCCAGTTGCGCAGGTGGACATAGGACATTACACTATCTCCTTAGACGAACGACGGTTAAGCACGTGGAAACAGTTCAAAGCCATCCGTTCACAGTACCCAAGCAAGCTGTGCCTCATTTTATGAGTAGCATCATGGCTTGTGGGACGACTCGAACGTTTAGCCAACGTCTTGCATTGGCATTGGAATGTTGTCAAATGCTGTCAATCTTGCTGCTTATTCCGCAACGTAGAACACGCAGGCAACCTTGCTTATGCTGGCAGCGTCAACCTTGTCAACCTGGTTTTACATTTGCGAAAGACAAGGGTTGCATGTCCAATGCATCAGGCCCAAGCAATGGCACAGCCTTGCGACACGAAAATCGTAGAGAATCTGGATCTTCCAAAAAAATTTCTGCGAGGATCTCGTCGCCTTCGGGTTCGGCTTGCAGCCGACTTATGGGGGGCTTGTCAATGTGGTGATTGTGACGTTCTCGACTGCAAGCGAACTTCAAGCCTATAGATAGGGGCGCGGCGCTAGGCGTGGCTCACCTAAGCACAACAAATAATTATGCCGATCCATCACTTCGCTTGGGATCTGCCCGTCCCGCCAGAATTCAAACCGTTCTGGTGTGATGTTGTGCTTGTAGATCGTGTGGTAGAAAGGACGATAGACTGGAGAGTGCCTCACATAAGCTGCCGATCAGCATGCCAATCGTCCTAAGCACAGTTGCGATTATACTGGACCTTCTTGCACTGGTTGTGCGGGCGAGCTATTCCTTGGTTTCGGGACAATGATAGCGACACACGACTTGATATACAATTGTGCGAAGAGAGTATGTGCATTTCAGGATTCGACCTCGTCCTCAGCAGAGCTACCATTGGTAGAATCAACGTCACCAGGGTCACTCAGCGCCCATTCTCCGAGAAAACCTTCCTCTTTTACAGGTCCAATGAGGTCGACCTTGTTTCTTTCAGCCCACGCTAGGATCTGGGATCGATGGATTGTCACGGTCGCGGGCGCAACTCCTTCCGTTCGTTCCGCAGCAGCTTGATCGTCGTCAGGCTTCTTCTTTCGTTTTGGTGGCACAATCTCGCAGACGCCCATCTCGTCCAACGCCGCTATCACATCTTCAGGCAACATCCCAGTTCTATCACCAATTTCTTTGATCGTCATCTCCTCTTTGGCAATTGTCGTCTTCTTTTTTGAGATTCTGCTAAACACCTTCTGACCCTCGGCGTCTGCTGTCTGGCCCATGAAAAATCTTGCTATCCGCTCTGACCAGAATCTTAGATAACTTCTACGACCAAGTGTGCTCAGTGGCTTCTCTGGTCCACCAATAATACTATCTTCCCACTCCCACCCGCTGAGCTTGTATGACACAGCCATGAGGAGCTGCCCCAGATTGCGGTGTTGATATGGTGGGAAGACCAAGATGCAAGCAAGATTGTTTGCATCCCATGAAAGATTTTCCTTTGAGAAGAAACCGAGAACCTGTGTCTTGAGACCCAGATCAGCATTCGCACCCGACGATTTCCTTCGCCTACTCCGGTGCTTTGCTGTAGGGTAACTGCCAGGCTGAGACGGAGGGGTGAAAGTGAGCACGAAATAGTGGAAACCTGAGGTATCGAAGAAAACACTCTTCTGCTCAAGGAATAACTTCGCGAACAACGAGAGATTTTGGCAGTAGAGCTTTTCCTGCTCACCATCGATGTCCCATACAGTGAAGCCGTCCCACTCGTAGACTTTGAGTGCTGATTTTGGTACTGGCCACCAATTCTCTCGGTCGGCCTCGATCTCCTTTACATGCACCCGCAGATGAGAGACATAGTCGGCGGGATCGATACTGTATTTGAAGCAATATGGACAAACATGAAGCTTCGGAATAATCGGTGCGAAAGATTTCTCACCGTGACCATTTCTGTGGTCGCCATTTACTGCTGCTTTGGACGTAGGCTGGTCATGACCATATATAATACTTTCAGGATACGGCGAGAAGTACCAGGTATCGAAGAGCAGATTGCCGAGAACGACTTTGTCGATACTACGAGTCAAGATCTTCAAAGACGCTCGACGTGCATGAGAAGCTGAACCTGGATTTTTGATAATTGGTTCATGTTGATTTTGTGCTTCAGGCATGCCTGAGCAATTTTGGCCTCTTATCGAATCATTGACGACGTGCGATCATTGAAAGTGCTCGTCAGGGAGTAATATCTTTGCGAAAATATCTACGAGACGACATTTGCATAGAGATGCCGTAACGACGGTGCCATATGGGCTCCGGCGCGTCCAGCTGGGGTGAAGGGTGCTCGCAGCCTTGCGGTGTTCCGAACGCGAGGCTAGCGACCACGTGTTAATTACTTGCTCCTCCGAGCCACCTGGCGTTTTTGGATGGTGTCGGTCGCAGGGCTTAGAAGCCTCTCAAGACACCAGAACATGCCTCTGAATTGAAATTGATGTTCAGTCATAAATCATAGACATATTCTGTCAACCTACTGGTCAGGAAGATCCCAGATATGAGGCTGGATCTACAGAATCTGGCTTTGCTGGCCGCAGTCATCGTCGCCCCTGCCCTAGCCGACGTCACCACCGATGGCCTCACGATATCGGACCTCATAACCAAAGCAAAAGCGGCAAGACTGCATGGTAACAATGCCGATGCATTATCATACTTCGACGCCGCCGTCAAGCGAGACCCTTCTGACTACATGAACGTATTTCAGCGCGGCGCAACTTATCTTTCTCTCGGACGAAACAGCCAGGCAAAGGCAGATTTTGACAGCGTCCTCAATATACGGCCGGACTTCGAGGGTGCTCTTACGCAAAGGGCAAAGATTCACGCCCGCAACGGAGAATGGACATTGGCTGAGGCAGACTACAAGCACATTGGCAAAAAGGCTGAGGCAGACCTCGCGGCTCTCCACGATGCAGAAGGCGCATCGTACTTGGCGATAGACGCTGAGAAGAACGGAGACTATGAGAATTGCGTGAGCAACGCGGGGGCGGCCATCACTGTCGCTGGCACGGCCCTTTCTCTGCGCAAGCTTAGAGCAAGGTGCAGATTTGAAAGAGGAGAGGTGCAAGAGGGCATTAGTGATCTCCAGCATGTCCTGCAGATGCATCCGGGTGACCTGGAGCCACATATGCAAGTATCGAGCATGTTATTCTACAGCCTTGGAGACACTGAACGAGGCTTAAGTCAGGTCAAAAAGTGCTTGCAATCGGATCCGGACTATAAAGCCTGCAAGACACTTCACAGGGAAGCGAAGAATATCATGAAAATGATAGACAAAGTCAACGCTCAGCTTGAAAAGAAGCAGTATGTCTCTGCGTCAAAATTACTGGTTGGCAACCCAGCCGAGGGGGATCAGGGCTTGGTAGCCGAAGTTAAGCAGAACATTGCTTCAGGTCGGAAAACTGGCTACATTCACGCCAAAGCGGGCTCGGAGCTGTACTCCGAGCTGGTTGGCAAGACGTGTGAATGCTACGTCGGAATGAATAACCATAAGAAAGCAGCACCCTACTGCAAAGAGGCGCTTCAGCTGGACCCTAAATCCCTGTATGGTCTTCTTCACCAGGCCCAACAACAGCTTGATAGCGAAAACTATGACGCTGCTATCGGCACACTGAACACTGCGAAAGAAAATCATCAGGGCAACAGACAAGTGGCTGAAAAGCTTCAAGAAGCACAGACACTCCTCAAAAGATCAAAGACGAAAGACTATTATAAAATCCTGGGCGTTTCGCGTGATGCAGATGAGGCCACGATCAAGAAGGCTTACCGAAAAGCCACCAAAGAGTTCCATCCAGACAAAGCTATGGCTAGAGGTGTTACAAAAGAGGATGCGGAGAAGAAGATGGCCAGCATTAACGAAGCATATGAGATTCTCAGTGATCCCGAATTGAAAGCGAGATTTGACCGTGGTGACGACCCAAATGATCAGAGTCAGCAAGGTACTTATGGTAATCCGTTCCAGGGCGGTTTTGGGGGCCAACAATTCGTTTTCCGTCAGGGTGGACAACAGTTCCAGTTCCAGGGAAATCCTTTCGGAGGCAGCGGCAGCGGCAACCCATTTGGAGGCTTCCCGTTTGGTTAGCATTCTGGTAAGAGATTTTGGGATTTACATGTGGCCTTGCATCGTTCCTGCACTCTGATGGACTGTCAAAGCGATCTTCACTTTGCTGTCATGTACCATCAAAGGTGGCTTCTTATTTTGTTTGAGTCTTGTCTGAACGCTTAGCGCGGCGTTGGGAGATGGCTTTATGGAGTACCGTTATGGCATGGGGTCAAAGGGGACAGGATGTCTATGTCCTGCCTGGCTCATTCTGGTGCTTAGACTTTCTACTTAGAAGCATCTTGTTAAAATTTGGAGCGCTCGGTTGTTTGTCATTATTCGTAAATCTTGGCCACCGTCGTTGCCATGTTCATTCATCCCGCTAGCCTCAAGCATTTGGTTTGTTCGAAAGTGCCTCAGGTTACAAGGCATTCACTATTGCAGCCTGATTTTCACGTTCCTGTGAGAGCTGGCAGGAACGATTGGCGTATGATCCATTGAATGCGCTCTTCTCGCTGATACTACACATGAGATTCCTTGAATATACGGATAACTGAACACACTCGCCAATAGAGCGATCCGCTTGCGATCAACCAGTCTTTGGACATCTTTGAGCGGGGAAGCCTTGCGACTCTTGCTATCTGCCCATATACATATCTTCATCACAGAGCTCCAACCATCGACCAAGTCTGTCGTGGCACATTTCACCACCTGCGGTCCTCCCTCCAGCATTCTCAATAGCCCACCACAATGGCGACTCCCACAACACCCTCTTCAACCTCCGATCCGCCGTCTAACCCCCGCGGCATCCCAGCCTTTCCCTTCCTTGCCTCTGTCACCGACTACGTCAAATCCCCCTCAGAAGTAGAATCTACGCTCCAGCGCTTCCAAGAAATGATCTCCAAATACCAGTTCATGTCCCAGAATGTCGAGCGGCGAGCTGCGGGACTCCGTGAGAAACTGCCAGAAATGCGGAAGTCGCTCGACACAGTCAAGTTCTTGAGGATGCAGAAGGAGTCAGCGTCAGAAGACCTGGAGGAAGAGAGCAAAGGGGTATTAGAAACAACGTACCAATTACAGGACACCCTTCACGCCCACGCCACGGTCGACACGCGCGAGCTCAACAGCGTGTACCTCTGGCTAGGGGCGAACGTGATGGTTGCGTATCCGCTAGACGAGGCGGAGACGATGTTGAGCGAGAAACTGGAGAAGGCCAAGGAGAGTTTGAGGGCAGCGGAGGAGGATTTGGAGTTTATTCGGGTGCAGACTACGACTCTAGAGGTTGCGACAGCAAGGGTGCATAATTGGGATGTGGGAGAAAAGAGGAAACGAAAGGAGCTGGGGTTGGACAAAGGTGAGAAGCATAAGGAGGAGGAGAAAGACTGAAAGATGAAGAAAAGGTGAAGAAGTTGGAATGTTTAGAGACAGCAGATGCTATTTATGCTGAGTTGCGTCAACATAAGTTGAGACGGGCATATGAGAGCGAACACCTTAGGCGTAGTCGTTGAGACAGTCGCTCAGGAGAGCCTATGACATCTCGCCTGATCCAGGCTGTACGCACTATCGAGACAGCTTGACGCTGAAACCGCAGCTCAGTTGGCTATTCGAACTCAAACCACGGGCTCCGTTATGACAGCTGGCTCAGAAGCAACGGTCATTAAATGACTAGGATGAGTTGCCGACGATTGAGTGATTTGCGAGGCAAGCTAAAAGGTTACAGCAAAAGTGGACGACAAGGCGATAAGCTATACCTTCATCTGAGCTGTGGTATGCGCAAACAGCTGCTGCAAGGATTTTGATGATTGCGTCGCCACCAGAATCACCAACGAGGCAGGTGTGATGCCAGTTTTCTGAAGTGGCTGTCAGTTGAGACCACCGAGCGTAGATTTTCTTCAAATTTTGCCATGAAAGCATTTCGCAGCTCTTCCCTCGAGGCAATCTCGCCAACCCAAGGTCGACACACCGGATTGGAGCACCCAACGGTCGAAACGGCGTGCAATCAACCGGATTGAGCAACTAGATAGCCATCATCCGGATGCTCGGCTTTGGCGACGAGTGTCGTTCTTGGTTTCCACGTCTCCCCATTCATCGCAATACATATCTCTAGTCAATAAATCTCCGTTAAAGGACGTCGCAGGCTGTCGATGCGATGCTCAAGCTCAGCTTGAGTGGCACGAAAGACTTTCAGGCCATCGAAGGGTTGACTTCAGTTTACTCATCGGTGAGTCCATGAAAGGCCTGTGTGTCTCAATATCGCACAGGATGGAGCCGTAGGTCGTATGTATCAGCAGACTATGTCCCGGGGTAGATATAGGACAGAGCTCCGGTGCGCCTGAAATATCATTGATCAGAATTTATTGGGTTGCAATCAGAAACCTGAAGCATTATTTGAAGAGTGCTATGCTGCTCGTGGACAACCTTCGTTCCTCATCTCGCTTAGCAGAAGTGGCGAAAGCATTCGACGAGACTGTAGAAGGACAGGAGCCACAACTTTCCGCGGCATAAGACACAGACGTTGCTACATTCTGGTGCCAGCGTACTACGCTCATGACATGGTTGCCATACTCTTGAAACACGAATATTTGCAAAGGAGATAGTAGGGAACGTTAAAGTCGCTGCTGGGAAGCATGACGAGGAAGAGTACCAAGTGGCAGCACTTGCTTTGCAGCACACTAAGGCAGCAGTCCGGATCCCTCTGCATGGTCAAGGTTGCACCAGCGCATTGATCACGTACCAAGCTGTCTGCGCCATTAACGGAACTTTCTTCACTGCAATTTAAACCTTTTATACATTTTTCATTCAGAATTATTCTCCTTGCGAGACTATGAGCACACACCAACGAATTCCTTTTCTCTGACTGTATTGTACAGCTGTAATATGCGCGTCCGATGAAGTACGTGCGCTAAATGATCTGTTTATCTCTCACCTTGAAAACGAATGACAGCCTGGGCACTGACAGATATCCTCTTTCAGGGGACAGTTCTTTCTCAACAAGTCGTCAACCAATCTTGGACCGAACCAGCCAAGGTGTTTTCAAGACGGTTTATTTGCGAGACTTTTGCCGCTCAAGGCCAGCGGCACAAGTGCTGTTGGTCCAGGTAGCGTCAAAGTCGTCGAGGTAAAAGCCAGATTTGGTGCCATTTACCTCTGCGATGATATTGAGCGTTGAAAGCCCACTGTACTTAGCAGCATCAAAGAAGATTTGGGTCAAGCTGCACGGTGGCACGTTGCAAGGTGGCACTGTGTACTTCTGACTGAATACCATCTTCTCTCCCCCGTCGGCTTTGCTAGCTGCAGGGTCTTCGTTCGGTATCCACCGATAGCCCGATGCGTATATATTGCATGCCTCACCTGATACTGTATTGTTGCATCCGATCCATGCAGACTTAGCATTAAACCAGAAGACGCTATTCCAGAAGCGTGGTCCAGCGCCAAAAGATCCAGCAAGATCTCGACCTTGGTCAGTGGCACCAGCCACAGAGATTTCGCTTGCAGGATCGTACTCAGCCAGTCTGTCATCCTCCGAACCTTGATATGGAACGTCTGGAGGGGGACCATAGCCGTACCCATTTGACCAATAGAAGTGGTCGTATGGATTGAATATTGGTGGCGAAGTGGTTTCATTAGGATTCTTTGTTGAGTACTCTGGCAGATCGTCGAAGGTAATGATAAATTCACCATTTTCTCCGCATGCCGAGGTGGCAGTAGGTATTGACGTTGTTGATGTCGTCTCAGAGTCGGAGGAAGTCTGTGTGATAGTAGTAACTGGGTAAGTGACAACGACTGAGGCGGTGACGACAATACTAGTAGCAACAATAGAACGGCCGCTGGACGACAGGCTAGTTCTTTTTGAGGAAGTAACAGAGATCGAAGTAGGAGGACCGGGAAGCTCTGGTGGTACTGATGTCGAAGTAGGCTCCTTGGAAGAGCTCGTTCTTGGCGGACTAGGGAGGTTACTAGGTATCGAGGTAGAACTTGGCTCTACTGCTGGGCTAGTCTGAATCGTATAAGTGAATTCCGAGGTGCTGGAGTGGCTGTACACACTTTCTGGCACTGGAGGGGCACCATGCACGCTGGTTATAAGGGTTGTTGCGTTGTACATGGTATGTGCTATGGTTGTTGTGCCGTCCCAATTGTTGCACCACGAAGCCCAAACGCCATGCATTTCTGCAAAGATCATCGAGCAGGTTTGCCTCTTCTGCATACCACGAGCCCTTATCGAAAGGTTTGATGAGGCTGATATTGTGCTTGGCGCTGGGTGAATAGTGACTGTGGACCGATATGTTGTGACAGTCACGGTGCCATCATGATCCGTGTCAAGTGTGGCATAATCTGTGGTTGTCGAGCTTGGTTGTGGGACGCCGGTCTTACCTCCGACCGGACCAGCAGGAGCGAAGGAAACAATTGTGGTGGCGACTGGTGCGGTGCCAGTGCTTACGAAGTCATATTGTGTTGTTCCATCATTCGGATCAATATCAGTGCCTACTACGGCTGGACCATATGCGGTGTGGGTGATGAAGACAGAAGTGGTCTCTGGCGGTTCAAGCGTCGGTCGGTCCTCGATCGAGTTCTGGTGCACAATCGAGTCCACGCCAGAGGCATAAGAGAAGGAGCTTGCAATAGAGCTTGGATCACCAGCAACGATGGTCACAGCTGGTGCTGCCGTGGTCACAGTCACTGTAACTGGCGAAGGGCATGTCCTGTAAGTGGCGTCAGATGAAGACCTTTGCATGGGTCGATGAAATTACTCCTGTCGAGGTTGCAACTCAGTTGCTCGATACTCGGTGACGGTGGCGGTACAGCCGCAGGTTGGCCGACTATATTGTTGTTAGCGAGTCAGGTTTCAATAGAAGGGAGTGATTCTCTGACCCGTTGACTGTTTGGGCTATTTTGCCAGGAGCAATAATTGCAGCGCGGGCTGCTGGTGCAGATACACCAAGCAGCAAAAGTTTTTTGAGCATCTTCATGCGTTTCAGAGCTTGTGGAATTTCTTTGGTTGCATTTACTGATACGCGTAGTTGAAAAGAGAGACAGTGGTCGGAAGAGAACGTTGGTAAGGTTGACACAGAAATCTGTTGCAAGGGAGGTAAGAGATATTTGAAGGAAGTTGAGAGTCGCCGAGGTGTATCCTAAAACAGAGGAAAGGTGCTCAATTCGCACCTGCTTGGAGTGAAGATGAAGTGAACGTCGAGCCTGGGTTTGCAGCAACTATCGAAGACCAAAATCACGTTACGAGGTGAGCGGCAATATATATCCAACGAGACGACAATGCCACCAGTATTCAGCGATCCAGCAAACGAAGCTTACGCTTAGAAGACTGCAACAACTCTGGGGGTAATTCCAAAACAGCTCTTCCATTCCAATTGCCGTCTCAGGTCTCTGTATAAAACAAACATTTAACTGCAGGCAACGGCTACTCACCACGTGCTGATGCTCGTACCCGTGTCTCGGGCCCTGGTCAGTAGAAGGTTGATATCTACTCTGAATCTGTCAGCTTCTTGTGCGAGCATTCCAAGCATGTACTGCGTCATAGACATGCCCCGTTCCATGTCTGTTATCATAGTCGCAAGATAGTATAAAACTGTGAGTGTACGCTTTGGGCAGCCCCGTGCTAAAAACCTGTTCAATGAAGTAGTGTTAAGCTTCGCACCAAAAGGGGTTCAAACTCAGTTACCGCGGATACCTGCATGTGCGACACAGCGTTCGGAGATTTGTGGAAGCCGTACGCAGTCCCCAACCACGATTGCCGTCCAGATTCGGCGATGATTTTTATGAGGTGGTCGCTTTACATGCATATCCAAGGGGCGCGTTAAGAAATTGGAGTGTAGTGCCTAATTTTGACAAGTACAACGCAAAACTCATGCGTTTGTCATTGAATAACTTCGAGTGGACAAGACCGATTGAATGATGTCTCAGCGATAAGAATGAAACCTGAGCGAGCCTGAGTCATTTCGAGCCGTTTCCGTCATTCTCCTAGACCGAACATCCGATAACCTCAAGGACGATCTTATCCTATCTCCGGCTGGTGAATCCCAGTGGCGGTGGAAGCGGCAAAAGAAGCAGCTCGCCTAGTGCTTGTGGAAGTCGCTAGAAAATCCTTTCAATCCTGTCGAGCTGTGTCTCGAGAGTTTGCTTCAGGTTATGACCAGCATGGCCTCTGACAAAGTTGTGATTCCAGAATAGCAAAATTTGACATCCAAGTCGCTCTCGGCCTCCGCGTCCAGTGTTGCAAGGCGCAGTAAGGCTGTGTGTTATCTTGCGGGAGCCAGCAAAACAGACACTGCCTCCAACCAATCTCCCTTTCTTATTCAGCCTTCATAGCCATAGCATTAGCAGTATCATTGCCAAAGGCTCTAGCGACCCAGGCCAGCATTCCATTTTCACCTGCCATAACCCCAGAGATACTTCAAGTATCACCAGCCTCGGCGCACCTAGCGTAAGCAATTTAGCTCTTCGTGGAGACCAACCCCGGGCCTGCATCCCAAGAGCCCTCGTTCGTGGCAACCTTCTTGCCGTCGAATGCCTGCCCTGACAGCAATACCCGTATCTGTACAAAGGGGGAAGATATCTTGCCGTTGGACCTACTCGTCCCGAACGGAGTCGATGATAGCATTGTAGTCGGGGGCATCGCATACTGAGATCGCCCTGCTAAAGAGCACGTCGGGCAAAGGGTCATTGGCGAATGTCTGTTTCGGCGCAATACACACAGCAAAGCTAGAGTTGAATTTATTCTTCGAAGCTCCTCTGGCGCATAGTTATGATTAGCTCAGAAGTCGCAGCCCTGATATGGAGTATCATGTGTAAATGCCACCAAAGAGTGGTAAGGGTATCGAGCGCGCCAGATATGTCAATTGCCAGGAAATCTATAAAGGATACTGTGCCGAACTCCGTTGTTACCTCTCGCTTTGATGACGGACGCATTCAGATGATCCGTGTCGCAAAGATCGGTCATCTTGAGATTCGCTTTAGAAGTCAATGAGCGATGCCTGTGTTAAAATAATGCAGTGACGAGTACTACCATGGTGAGATATAAATATGAGCCTGAGTGATTATCACCTTGCATGCCGGATCCTGATACTATGTTGTGCTGGCTAGATATGTTGGTGATGGCGAAGATTCCCGATCCATGTTCACGAAATTGCCACCGGTAAGCCATAAGAACCTCTATTTGCGCGTGAAAGTAAGGAACCTTTTTAAGTGACGACCCTCGGGAGAGGCTGTCCAACGTGTGGTTATTGGGCAAAAAGGGAGGCCTGAGGAGCCGGGTTTTGTCTCAGCTATCGCGAAAGACGAAAGGCTCTGCGATGTTAAGTGATGTTAATACCTCGTACGTTTTGCGGCGAGCTGGCTACGGTTGGACTATTGTTCTAAAACAGCCAACCACCAGACTTTTCCCTGCGGCGTCAGATGTTGCTGGGATGGACCTTGCATATGTGCGTGAAGCATTGAAAACCGTCTGGCTCATCTTCCTGATGATGCTCGAACGAGTGCATTCCCATATTTTCAACCGTACTATGCGGACCTTGATGCCAAATTCCATGAGCAATCCCTGGCGACGATGCAACGCTGAACCAATCGAAAAAACCGCATAATCATCTCGCTCTTATGCTCAAAGAGGCGCACTGAAGATGAGATCTCAAATTTCGAGTGAACGGTGTTTCGCGCCATCATATTATACCAGCACACCTTCCCTCATCATCTCCCAACTCTTCTTTCCAATACCTCTTACATCAAGACTCAGCACATCGTCCCAGTTGGTCAACTGCACCTCTTCGACAGCCAGATGTCGCACAATTGCCTCGGCCTTCTTGACACCTAGTCCGTTGAGAGCCTTTAGGTTCCCAATACTCCTTGAATTTAGTATGTTGATCAGATATTGCGTTCTCGGTGTTGCTGCTGTGTCAACGTCGTGTTCCTTCTGGTCGATTCTACCGGCTAGCGGATCAGGACTATCTGCGCGCAACCTAGGGAAAAACTGTTTCGTCCTTTTCGAGGCCCTTTTTGCGGCCTTCTTGCGAGGTCGTGGCAAGTCCTCATCTGAATAGTCGTTACGGGCATAGCCATCGTCACTGTCATAGTCATTGTATGATGCTTCATTTTCGTCTGCTTGATAGCTCTCGTCCTCTTCATGCGCACGAGGATATACTTTCCGTCCTCGCGTGGCTCGCCTAAAGTCTTGCTGAATGTCACGCTCTGCTTCCTCGGCGACCTCAGTCTCCGATGCCTGTTGCTTCGACCTTCTCTTAACGACCAGTTTAGCTCGCAGCTTCTCGATCTTACGCTCCAACTTGTCATTGCCTGGAAAGAATGGTTGCGCAAGCTCGTACATTTTCAGGGCATTGGCTTCATCTCCACGCGCCTGTTGCTGCTTCGCCATGAAAAGGTAGCTCAACCCCTCGGCCCGTTCACCTTCTTGGCCTTCGAGACGCTTTTCAATGCTGTCCAGGCGTGCCTTAACTTCTGCCGAGATGGCCTTTTCTGCTTCATCTTTCTCCTGTGGTGGAGACGGTCGAGCCGCTTTCTGTTCGCGAGCGGCAAGAATTTCGGAGACCTTTTTCTCAACGAGGGATTCTAGGGTCGCTTTGGTAATTGTGGTCGTTTCGGGAACTCCGCAGCAGAGGAAAGATGTTGAAGAAGGAGCCGGCCTTGACTGCTTGTTTGGTCGCGACGATGCCAAGGCATCTGTCGCGCTTCTCTTCAGAGGGGAAGATCTCTGGGGAACGGTTCGTGTGGCTACTGATAAATGCTTCGAGCTATCAGCATACACCGTGAATGCTTTTGCAGGCTTATCCTTGTCATTTTTCGGCTCTCGATTGGCTAGCACGTTGCTGTCTGAAGCACTGTTTAGTGGACGAAGTGGCTGCCTAATCATCCCCCCACCGTTGAGACTTGCCATAGGCGGTCGAGGCGGTCCTTTAAAAATTGGTTCATTCTCGATCTCTCGGACTTCGATCTTCTTCGTTCGATTCGCAAAATTCAAAGAGCTCAAGGTGTCGAGATGGAATGCTTTTGTGGGCGAGAGGTTGAGTATCATGACAGTCAGACCATTATTCTGCCCTAAACTGAGAATTCTTGTCATCTTCGATTCTCGGTAGGGAACTCTGCTCTGTTTCTTGCTAATTGCCTCCACACACTGCGCTAGCACGAACAGCGATTTGTTGATGCTTGCGCTTTCCACCATTCGCTCTTTCACGTTCCCCGTTCGTCTGTTGTCCTCTGACCCTGCCAGATCGATGGCACTGATAGCGCTCGACCTCGTTTCCGTCGCAGTGCTCACAGTAACTTTGACGCACAGGATAGCATGAGACCTTGAAGACTGCGCGTTGAGCTTGGTAGCACCAACACTCCGGTTGGCATTCGCTTTGTCGTACAGGGCCTCGAAGTCCTTTAGGTTAGAGCATGGTAACTCGGACAGGCCGGCAACCACTGTCTTTCCGCCTTCAGCTTCTCGAATAGGAAGACCCGTGGGTGTGCGCTTTTCCGGCGGCTCGAAGAGATCGAAGACTTTGTCCGTATATATCTCATAGTAACTCATCGACACTCCAACCGTTGTAGCGCCATCACTGGCTTTCTCCAGAGCCCTGCTCTTTCTATAGATATTGCTGAGCATTCGAGGAATCATGCCGCGGTCCGCCATTGATTTGCCTCCACGCATAGTGTGTGTCTTGCCGCTTCCTGTGACGCCATAGGCGAATAAGGTTACATCGAAACCTTGGAATAGATGTTTGATTGTAGGCATAACTGTCAAGACGTCCGTCAGTTATGAGACGATCATAGATATCTGTTACCGTACTTTCCGCGTCAAAGAGCTCTTGCTGCGTCGTGCCCTGACCATATGCTGCAGCAAAATTGAAGCTGTATTCCTCATGCTGTGATTTTGGATTGGGAATCTTAACGACCTGTGGCTTGCCATTTCTGGCATTTTGTATCGATAGGATCTGGTCTTTTTCAACCTCTGCCTTGAGCAGAGGTCGGATCCTTGTCACTACTCGGACACTCATCCTCTATATTGGCGACGAAGAGCTCATCAAACATCAATGTTGGGAAGTATGCACGCTTTGAGTTCAGTGTCGGAAGCCTCGACATTAGCGTTTACTGGTGGGTCTAAAAGTAGTTGCTGGGCAACGATGGCTGACTAACTACATCACAATGTACGGAGTAGATACCAGATTGACGCCAAGACACTCATTTGGGACATCAATCAATACAGGGCCTCGCAGAAGCAGCTAATGAAAAACGCAACATAGAGTAACGCATCGGACTGCGCAGTCATCATCCAGCCGAGACCACTTTCCCCGTAACTGCAGCCACTGTCTCACCTTGGGAAGCCACTTTTCAAAATCGAAATACTTGTACGGCTTGCGCAGCGAGAAACTTCCCAGCAAATACAAGACTAAAGCTCTCCAGCATGGCCAATCCTGCCAAGCCAACGCTGGACGACGTCTATCGAGAATACATACAGGTAATATTAAACCACGAGATCGACAAGATTGACCAATTTGTTTCAGAAGAAATCGTGCACAACGGCAAGCAGTTAGGTATTAAAGGCTACAAGGAGCTTCTATTGAGAAACATCATTGAGACGAATGTCGATATCCACATAGAGCGCTTGGTCGCCGACAGCAGCCATGTCGCGGCCGTGCTCACCTTCACCACCAAACCATCGACCAAGAGCCTGGTTGGTATCGAGCTTGACGGCCTGCCTTTCTCATATAGGGAGAATGTGCTATATGACTTTAGGGATGGAAAAATCGCCGAGGTGCATTCGCTGTTTGACATTGACACCATCAGATCTCATTCTCAACGGCTTTAGGTCCTGCGCAAGGATCGCCTTGCACCATCTTCAGCAGAGAATAGTTAGAGAGAAGTATTATTCAGTTGACTGAACCCGCGTTGTGACACCAGCTCCTGTTACATGGATCCAGATAGGCCGCTAGTCCGGCTCGGAGGTGCGAAACTAGCTGGTGGATCTTCCCGGCTACCTCAGCAACGCGATCTTTGTTTTCCCTAACGATCCGATGACGAATACTATCCATTATCGTGAAAGCCTCCAAGAGCTGAAGTAACTTTCGTTGCGCCGAGACGACGTGATATGTCTACCTCCTTGAAATGGTCATCCATAAGCTATTTAGCTCTCTAGCATTCGGTACAGCAAATCGTGCGGGACGCATCACCCCTGCCCAAGACCCAGGGCATTGACCCCTCCGGGCTGCGGCTAAAGCAAACATTTCCGAAATCCCATTGGAGACAAATAACACAGTTGTCGCATCTTCCACCCCAGTCATTGTTGACCATCACTGCTCGCTGTTCCGCACTCTTTCAGGCACACATACATCCTCCGAATTCGAAACGGATTCAACAAGTTCTATTTAAGATCGAAGATCGCACATTTCCCATCAGCACTAAAGTGCGCGCTCCCGCGTTGCCTCTGAGAGCTTTGCGGTAATCACATCGGCTCACGGTCGGCTCGATGTCTACCTGCTAGAGTCACACGCTTTCACATAATTTGGAGCCGCGTCACACAACATATAGACCAAAGGAGGACACTAGAGAGCTTCAGACGTCAAAATGGCGACAGAAGTGGTATATCGAGAAACTCGAAGGAAATACCGCTGGCCGGAAGTCCAATTGAACTTGTGGATATTCGTAATTCTTGCAGCGTCTGCAACAGTGTTGGGCATACTTGCATGGTTCATGGCAGTGCAGAATCAGTTGGAAGTTGGGATACCATGGTATGCAAAGACAGACACGAATGCGATAGTACTCTCCAAACTTACAATCACTAGGCTCTTTCCTTTTGGCATTGTCACATCCGGATTGACGCTGCTTTTCCTCCTTCTGATCCTCATTCTAGCAGCACGGCGTCTGCTAATACCCGGAGTCATCCTTCTTGGATCGTTCATCCTTTTTGTGCTATGGCTCACGACGCTTATTGAAACATCGATACAATTGTTTGGGCCCGCGGGTAACGTCAACTCGAATTGCAATACATATGTTACAGGGCAAGAGTATCGCGGCATATCAGTGGAAACATTAGCCTGGTTGACCCAAAGTAACATTTGCTCTTGCTGGAAAGCTGTTTTCTCATGGGCATTGATATCAACAAGTATGTCACCAGGTCTTGAACGCCGAAAATCGCTAATCGGTCTTTGTAGTATTGTTCTTATGGATGCAAGTCTTGAGCTGGCAAGTGCAAAATGACGACGATGATTAGATGAATTTCTTTGGTTGCGATAAGCGAGGTGCAGGACATTTGCGAACTTGTCACGAAGTTTTACAAGAGGCGCAGACACGATGCACGCATGTCATACGACTGATGACGGGCTACCTGTTCACTGTTGAGTTGGTGCATGCCTCGGCCTTCACTACCTCCCCTTCCTTTCAGCAAGAGTCTCTACCTCATTTGTCCAAGCACCTCAGGTCCGCGCTCGATCTCAAAGAATACAGCGACCCGGACCCTCCACCAAGAGCTTCTACTACCATATTTCAAGTCTTCGCTGGATCGAGGTTTGATTGCCGCAAGGCCGGAGTAAGCAGAATGGAGATGATTGGTAGAGTCTCGCAAGGCTGCTCTTTCCTCTTGCTTGGTTATTAAGAGGGCTGCAAGCCTTTGTAGAAGGGTAAACATATGACAGGATGAACCCCCCCAAAGCGAAGCCCAAGTCTCCACTTCCGAAGAAGAGCCTTTATCGGGAAAGTGCTGACTGACTTGGCATACGATTACCAGGCAGCACGAACAATGCACACCTAGAAGCAGTGCGAGCTACATCCGGTCTCTGCGCACAAACCTACCGTGACAATGTCCACATAGAGCCGACAAAGTGCCATTCCGGACTTTGCATGCAGAACTAAGACCCCTTGAGTATCTGCAGGTGTCCTCCACCCCCATAAGGACCAAGGAAAGCCTCGAAGCGCGCAGAGTGACACGTGCAAACCCACGTTGTCACACCTGAGCATTGGCCAAATTTTTCAGCCAGCTTCAGATGCGCCAGTGGGACGCATGGACATACAACACTCGTCTCCATCTTTTATGGGAGCAGTAACAGTTGTACAATAATTTAAAGCCTTTTTTACTCCAGTAAGTGACAGGGATGTCAGGTCGAGGAGGTGTCAGAAGACCTCTGGTATTAGAGACGCCGTGCACTGGTGGTGGAGGGGTTGGCACGAAAAAGCAATGCTCAAGTGCATGATACAAGTCGCAGGCCTCCCGTGCAGGAAAGTCTAATAATGTGCCGCAATCGCATCCAAAAGACGAAAATGGAAGCATATCTGGGAGATCTGGGTAGCCTGGTAAGATCGGCTCGCAGCAGTGCATCAGGCACGTCGGTACCTGGATTCTTGACAAAATGGTAGATGACGTTGACAAACCTTCGAACAACCAAAAGTCCAGGGTCACCTGGTATGCTGAGCGGGCCTCTCGATACACAACACTACTTTGTGGATGTTTCCTAGGTTGTCGAGCCGTATCGAGTATTACCTAGGTCTCAATTACAAGCGAAAAGGATGCATAAGCGCCTTGCTTGGCTTCACCGAATTTTGATGGAAGCCATGCCATTTGAGATATATTCATAACACTCTGCTGGTGCTTTCGAAGCCAGATTAGACGGCAAGTATTCTGGCCAGAGCCAACTCATTTGCTGTGAAGACGTTTCGATATTTGGATCTTTCTACCGACTCGGAAGCACGTTTGGTGTAAGAATGGTATTCATAAGCCGCCTAGATGCGAGTCAAAGGCAGTCTGTTTCTTATTACAGCTTAGCCAACACAGCCGTCTGCACATCACGGTAAGGTTTGGCGAATCCCACGCGTTTGCCATGCTTGGCCCCAGCATGCCCTGACAGTGGTAAACTATACTCCCCACCTAGTTTTGCTAAGTGGGCTATCTGCGAAACCTTGGAGGGTGTGTTGGCGTCAGTGGTGTCCCGCGCTTGAGTCGCAGACAGCCGTTCGAGCATGCGCAAGTGCACTCCGTACAGGAACGAACACTCCATCCTCTGTTTGACCATAATTGCGATGCTCGCATATGCAAGGACAACCAGCGTTCGCCCGTGTTTATCACGCTTCGCGGTTCAAAGTCCTGCCACTCCTACCCGCGAGGTCCCCTTTCCAACGCCTTTTCCACTATTCGCAAGCCCCTAGTCCAACGCATGATTCACTCAATGCACATGCCTGCGATGGTCACCATACTCTATCCATCGTTCGCCTTCCACTATTGCCCTGAGAGCATCATCATCGTTATCACTACTGTCATTACGTTTGTGACATAATACTCCTCGCAACATCGTCGATATTGATATTCTCAAAGACGTTGACAAGGACATTCCTACCTAAAGTGTCAGGTCGTTGGTCGAACCTGGCGCTACTAACTCCGGCTTCCCTCCACTACCCTGACGCCGAGCAGCCGCGCCGCGTACAAGATTTCCAGCCCACCCAAAAAGTGACCTCAACAGGCACATACAAGCCCTCTCATCGGCTACGGCATCGTAGTGAAGAGCACCTTGTGTTCCGCCCTGCACGATTCGGTTGATCGTCGTTCGCGGTGGTAACCCCAAAGATCGTGAAGTCGAAGACGCAACATGCCCTCGACCATCTCTTGACCATAACGCCTCACATTTACCGCCGCCCCGAACCCTCCTCGAACCACCCGCTGTTCAGAGCTGCGAGACGCTCGAATCTACCGTTTGAAGACGCCATATGACGTTGCTAGCTGCATCACAGTAGCCACGTTGATGGAAGCAACCTATTGCCCTTTCCTCCTCAATCTATAGTCGGGTATCTGACGATCGATACTACCTTCCACGATGGCAGCGATATCAGCACTGATGATCAACGAAGGTGGTCTTCAAGATGAGAAGATGGATGATAGCCAAACACGTACCACGCCTAAACCGATAGTCAGAGTACGGTCTCCGGGACCATCAGATGTCGCGACCTTCAATGATCATGCCAATGCCTCTGAAGACCCGAACACATCGGCGACACTGGGCGCCGTGCAAGCACCTGACATCGAGCCGGAGGTATTGACTGAAACAGAGCAAAAGCCAAGGCGCAGACACTCTAGCTCGGACAACACGGGACTCGATGGAGGCGATGACGAACAAGATGGATCTGACAATGATGGCGAACAAAGCGAAGGAGGCTCTAGCTCACGCAAAAAGAAAGGTCAAAGATTCTTCTGCACCGGTTATCCGCCATGCAATCTCAGTTTCACAAGGAGCGAACATCTGGCACGGCACATTCGCAAGCACACCGGCGAGCGGCCATTTCAATGCCACTGCAATCGGCGTTTCTCGAGACTCGACAATCTACGCCAACATGCGCAAACAGTACACGTCAACGAAGAGATTCCAACGGATTCGCTGGCTGCCACTGGCACTCGGTATCAGCGCCAAATTAGGACTGATCGTGTTCGGCCTGCGCCCAGACCACGGACTAACACCATGTCAAGTGGTGGTCACAGCACAGGCCACAGCAGAAATCTTTCTACATCCAGCATCGGCTCGACCTCATCAGTTTACAGTAACGCTACCGACGTCAGGCGTCGACCGCCTCCTCTACTCATGGCCGGCGACAACAGGCCCACGACGCCACCAACGTATTCCCACTATGCCGCACAATCGCCAGCAGATTTGAACACACCGACCTCCTCGACGTTTCCAGCTACCCCTGGCAGCCCCAATTTCGCTTTATCTCTCGGGTCGCCCATGTCCATAGCCTCTAGACCGTCTGGCGAAAGTCGGACAACTGGTCGCCGACTATCAGTCCCGGCGAGCTACAACCCATATTATCCTTACGCGAACCCAAATGGACCTTCGTTTGGACCAGGACCCCCTGTTCCGAGCACTGGTGGTCCTAGCATCGCCACCAGTCCCACCTCATCGAGCCTTTCCCAGAATATGGCCATGCCATTGTCTCCTTCCGACGACTGGCGAAGGCGGACCTGGCATCCTTCGACGTATTCGAACCTCAACCTCAATTATACCAGGCCTGCGACAAGTGGTCTTACCTATTCGCAGACACCAGACGCACCGCAGCCAGCATTTGCACAGAATGCAATGTCTGCTGCTGGTCAAGCGCCTCGACTACCAGGAATTGAGAGCTTCGATCATGTTCAGCACAGACCTACCACGCCGCCAAGGCGGAATTTGAGTCCACCTCAGGGAAGCATGAACGCGCCACAGCCTCTAATGGCTGCTCCTGATATTGAAGGTTCAAGGCGTGGGCATGCATCTCTTGCCTCCTGGGATGGCTCGCATCGCAGTCAATACCCAGACATCGATGATAACGGTCGACCAACCACAAACTGGGGCAGACAGACGTTGGAGCAGATTGACCAGCTACGGATGTTTGAAGCGCGTCGCCAACCAGCAGCACTGCCAACCATGGGCCCTCCCCCAACAGGTATGAGCGTTCAGTATCCCCAGCAGATTGCCAAAGAAGCCTTGCATCTCGAATCTTCGGCTTCCAAACGCGTCAAACGCTCTGGCCATTTCAGCGGCCCAGGCGCTACATACCGAACGTCACCAGACTCAAGTAGTAGTGAGGGCATTCCGACGCCAGGAACCTCCGCCGCAGAGATCAGTCCAGCTATCATGGGCAGCAATGGATTTATCGAGCCTCAGCTGTTGGCGGGAGACACTCAGCACACTCATACTGTGAGTCGAGGCAAGCAATTGGGCAGTACACAGAGCTAATCATGCTTGTAGCCCTGTCTGGCGCCACGTATGAATGTTCCTCAGCCGCAACAGAGGTACACTGCTGATTACGGACGTCACGAGCCAAGATCCAGTGAACTGAATCGCCTGGACGCGCTTGTGGCTGTTGCCACTGGCGAGAGCAGAAGATGATTCAATGAGCGCATCATCAATTCCTTCACTACTAGATGACACGAAGATACCTACTATCTTGACATGTCATAGTATTACGAGATTACGACATTTTCATACACAGACCACTCTCGACGACTGAGTGGCTATTCGCTTGCAATCGTTCAGCGTTGGGTGGATTTCAACGAACATGCATCCGAGATACCCTCTAATTGTGTCTTTTGGTATGGAGTTTCGGGGTAACGGCAATGGACGACGCGCAACTCAATGTTTTGCATAACGCGAAGGAGTCTTTGAAGACATGGATTTACTGAAAATACTGCCGATCGTTAAGAGGGTAGCACAGGGTCATGCACTTGGACAGGATTTTGCTGAATTAGTGAACTTTCTTCATCTATCTCCGATGGAGAGCTTTGTTTCATCTTGCATGAGAAATTACTTTCCATTCAGCATATTAACATATGATTACTTTCTTAATTATCATTTGTACTTCCACTGTATCTCTATCCGAAACACTCACTGGCGATGGGGAATGCCGGGCGTGTCAGCCTCCAGCAAACAGTCAATTGCTAAGGATCCACCACAGATCTTCATTATTGTCCTGCTCATTTGATCTCTGACGACTCCCAACAGTCACCGTTTCAGTGCTGAACTCCGAGCAATGATTGTTGTCGACATTTTCAAGTGTCGCTCCAATCCTCCTTCATAAGAGCGTGATCAACCACAAGCGTCGCCAACCACGTTCACATGCTATGGCCAACAAGAGACATCTATCTAGCACTTGTATCTGTAGGACTTCGATAGAAATATACCTAGTACGCGTGTAGAACGTAGTCCAAGCACGACCCGCTTTCGCCTATACTTGCATCGATGCATCGCTGGCCATCACAAACACCAATTTTGGCCGGCTACTAAAGCCGCGGCTTCTCATGCAGCCGAGTTGTCGAAGTCACGTTGGCGAAACCTTACTTTCTACTTTTCAGCCTGACTGACCACGGCCTTTTTCTGACCGATGCCAGCAATGCAAGCCTTCAAGCAGCAGTACACCTATGTGACTGCTCTGGGCCTTTCCGAAGTGGTTGAAGGCCCGACGATAACAATGAGAAGTGCGGCAGCTGTCTGTACTACGAGATTACCGGCCTTTTCCAAATCGCCGGTCTGAAAAGAGCATCGTGAACGATGAGCTCACAACCTGAACACCAACAATCAGAAAATCCTGCAAACAGACCTCTTTTAGAGATAAACCAATATTTTCATTCTCAGCACGGTCACACTTACAGTAATGGAACAATTCATGGAAATGCCACTGTCCATCAAGGTAACAATGTCGATCACGCTGAACGTGAGAGACGAGACGAGCGGCGTCGGAAGTGTCTTCAGACCCTGAAAACGAGCAGCTACGAAGCATCCAAGAATATAAATCGTCGTCCTGCCCCGGGAACCTGCCTTTGGGCAAAAGCACACAACAAATTTCAGCAGCTGATAGCCAGTAGGCGCAATGACCTCCTGTGGATTTCAGCAGATCCGGGCTGCGGCAAATCTGTTCTAGCACGTACACTAGTTGACGAATTCCCTGACTCGAATACCACAATTTGCTATTTCTTTTTCAAAGACAAAGGAGACCAGAGACATCTTGATACGGCATTATGTGCAATCATCCATCAATTATGCAGAATGCAAGTGGAACTTGTGGATTATATCTTGCCAGGCTGGGTCGCAAACGGCTCGGACATTGTACACGAAACCGATGAATTGTGGCGATCTTTTTTAGCTGCGTCAGCCCACGCACACTCGTCAGTCGTCTGCATTCTGGACGCACTTGATGAGTGCATCGAAAGGGACAGACAAAAGCTCATCGAATTGCTGTGTGGCTTTTATTCTTCCCTGACCGAGACCGCTCAGCCGCTCAAATTCGTTGTTACAAGTCGGCCTTACTACAGTGTCGAACGTTGGTTTCATGAAAGTCTTGATAACGTACCTCATATTCGTCTGCAAGGGGAGAGAGAAAACACAAGTATCAATACTGAAATTAATCAAGTGATAGATGCCGAGGTCCATACGATGGCGACACGCTGGAATCTAACAAAAGAGAGACAGTACGAGTTGAGTAAGCACCTCAAAGGCACGAAGAGTCGTACATATCTATGGTTGAAATTGGCGCTGGACGACATCCACAGCAAGTTCGCCGATTGTCCTGATCCCAATAACCTGAATATTGACTCGTTAGCGATTTCGAAGAGCCTTTACGGCCAATACGACGCACTCCTCAACAGAATCGGTAATGAGCCCGAGAAGGTCTTTAAAGCCCGCGAGATTCTGCTTATTATTGTAGGCGCCCGGAGACCTCTAACTACGGAAGAGATGGCAAAAGCGCTCGGGACTGCATTCGACACATCATATGCGACGACTCAACTCGAAAAACGCATCTCGCAATGGTGCGGACTCTTCGTGTTCGTTGATGAAAGCGAGCAACTCTTCTTGATCCATCAGACTGCACAAGAATTCCTACTATGCAGCGACCGATTCATTGGTCCGATGCGTAGCATTTGGAAGGGATCACTAAGACTCAAGTCAGTCGAAGAAGAGATGGCGAGGATTTGCATAAAGCATCTGGGAGGAACCGACATAAAGCAGCGCCTGGACACAAAATATATGAAGTCGGCTGACAATGCTTTCGCTACGCTGCATTTGGAGTTAAGAGGTAGAAGAGACAATTGGGAAACATTGATCCGAAGGGTTCAGAAAAACTATAAAAGTCGAGGATACAGCTCATTTGACAAATACTGTGCTGAACATTGGCTATCGCACCAGCGGAGGACAGATACCACAGTTACTCCAAGCTCATGCGTGGAAATTCTCAACCTGTACGAAACTACGGCGTACAACTTGCAGTCATGGATCTTCCATTGTCCAGAGACCAATGTGCTTTTCAAGTCACCCAGATCCCTGTCATATTACCTGCCTTGGCCTATTGTTCCGCATATTGTGGTGGCATTAAACGGCCAGCTTGAATTACTAAAGCACCTGGCGGGGATGAAAGAGCTAGATTGGGAAGTATCGGACGGTTCTGGGAGAACCGCATTGGCTTGGGCAGCCGATCAGGGTCATGCCGACATTGTGGAGTGGCTTATTCACCAA
Organism: Herpotrichiellaceae sp. UM238; assembly: GCA_000315175.1. NCBI lineage: Eukaryota > Fungi > Ascomycota > Eurotiomycetes > Chaetothyriales > Herpotrichiellaceae > Herpotrichiellaceae sp. UM238. The sequence continues at coordinate 164,688 of AMYF01000132.1, read as the reverse complement.
GGAGCGAATAACCGGTGTTATGACAGACACCAATCCTGTGCGCTAGTACTAGCAGCCAAAAGGGGAGATGATAGAATAGTTAAAATGCTACTCGAAGCAGGCTCAAATGCGGAATGCAGCAGTAGAGCTCTGGAAGCGGCCAGTTCTCGAGGGTGGCTGAAAGTCATTCAGATTCTACAGACAATACCCGGCATAGATCTAGCACCAGCACTGGCTTGTGCTTGTGGACGTGAACGACTAGACGCAGTGGCAATGCTATTGATGGCAGGCGCAGATGTTGACTGTCCTCTAGATGTCGGACGCACACCCCTAATACAAGCTTCGGAAGATGGCCACGAAGGGGTCGTACGTATGCTGATCGGCGCCGGCGCAAACATCAACGCTCGAGATCAATATGATAATACCGCTCTTATCCGAGCCTCAAGAAACAATTGGGTTCACGTAGTGCGTGCATTGATCAGCGCTGATGCAGACGTTGATGCTCGAGGCCAATTTCATACCACCGCTCTAATCGAAGCCTCCAGCGAAGGTGGCGAAGGCGCAGTAAGCGAATTAATCAGGGCTCGCGCAGACGTCGACGCTCGGGGCTGCTTTCGTACTACCGCTCTAATCGAAGCCTCCAGAGAAGGTCGCGAAGGCACAGTACGTGAGTTAATCAGGGCTGGCGCAGAGGCGAATGCTGCAAGTGATTCGGGAACCACAGCTGTTAGCGCAAACTTGAGAGGTAGGGTAAATGTCAAGATTTTGCGCGCTCTGGCCGAAGCAGGCGCAGATCTGAGCGTCATTCCTCATGATGCACGGCCTCCGAGCATGGCAACACGCCATCTGCGTCTTGAATTTGCCCGATTCCTGCTCGAAAAAACTTCAGACCGCGTACACAGGCACGTGAATGGAGAGCCGGAAGCAATGCTGACATCTGAGCACGCAGCATTGTCAGCAGTGCTTGGAAAAGGTGGGACGACGGTGGAGGATTGGTTTTCATCTTTGGCCCAGTCCTTGCGTCGCAAAGACATTCAGATGATGGAAACATTATTCAAGCAGCCAATGGCATCGGACAAAATCCGAGAGCATACAGAACCCCTACGACCCGAAAAAAGCTGCGCAGATGCTCAAGTCCAAGAAGTCAGTTCAGACGCAGCAGCCAGCGATGATTTTCAGCAGTTGTTGCGTAGACACTTGTTACAAACCTCGACAGACAATTATCGATGGATTTGGACTGAGGAAAGAGACTTTGTTGAGTCGCTTGGAGATGCGTTGCTGGAACCACAGGTATCCTCATTCATGCTACCGCAGCTCTCGCTGACCAACCTCGAACAAATTCAGGAGGTCCTTTGCCTGCCTCGCTTCGCGTGGATGCCTCCCGTCAGTCACAAGATCAATGCAAGGTTCTGGTCATGTAGGGGCGAGAGATGGGTCTACCTAAAAACGCGCGAGCTCTTTCCTGCAGGCGGGACCACGAATACAGGAACAGAATCTATTCCAAATCGGAGCATAAAGCGTAGACCTCAACAATGTGACTCTAGCTATACTCCGAATTGGTGCCGCAAACGACGAGTTTTCAGCCGTTCGAATGCGGATGATCAATTAAGGCCGCCTTGAATATGATCACGACAGCTAGGTCTACGCGCGGCCTTATCCCGAGTTTCGTCACCGTACAGCATTACGCTGGCAACGGCGTTCAGTCAGCTTGATAGAATGTCAGGTTTGGGCTGCGAGGATGTGGGCTAAGAGGGGCCTAGGACATGTGCTATTATGGACTCTAGGAAGTCTGGTGGACTCGCCAATTCAGGAAGAAAGTAAACGTTCGCGTCATGAAGTACTCAACTAGTTTCTTCTACGCATACCAGTAGAGCAAGACAAACCTGGTGGGAAGTCTGCTACATCAAGTTTACCAACACACCGCACAACTGAATTCTTATTGTAACTTAATCATGCTTCATTAAAATCTCGAAGTTAATACCACAACGCCTTATTCCAATACAACGCGTTCGGCGTAGCTGCCAAATCATCCTCACCGAGATAAAACGTGCTATTGAACACCATCTGAGTGCCTGCAGTAAAGTTCCCCTCGTTGTGTTTCGGCCAGTACAGCTTGTCATCTGTCCACAGGGTGTTTGGGTCACCGGTCAGGACGAAGGAAAGCAGGTACTTTTGCATCATGATTGCAACATCCGAGTCGACTTCTGTACCTCCCATCCCGCCATCTGGCGCGCTCGGGCCACTCGTAGAATTTGAGGTCGAAGACGAAGTCGAGTCCGAGGTACTAGGAGACCCACTACCCGTCATAGAACTCTGCGGCGTGAGAGAATAAGTGCTATACCAGTAATAACTCTGGTCCGTGCCATGCGTCGCCTGTCCCAGTGCGACCATCGCGTTCCACGTTTCGTTGTTAAGCGCCTGCGTCAATGCTAGATTATGAGCCGTTAGATCGAAGCTCTGCTTCATGTCGCTGAAGCGCAGGCCAGGCTCGGAGTAGTTCTCCTCGGGATACAGGTCGAGAATCGTTTCAATCACATCGTCTGTGATGGCTGGGAAAAAGATGTGAAGGTAAGTACTGACATCCTCGGTCGTGTTGACACCGGACCAGGACTGAGCGTTCGCCTCGTGCTGCTCATGGGTTATGATGAATGGGCCGCTAAAGTTGAAGCGTTTCTGATATAGATTTGCCTCATATGTGTCTGCAACGAAGTCTCCATCCACACGCGGCTGAAATTGGTAGTCGTACTTATCAGTAATGTTGTCGGCTGCGTTGACGAGATCGATGAAGTCGACGGCGCGCATGCAGTCTAGGCTGCCGCCTTCGCAGCCAACGGCTGTAGAGACGTTCTGCCAGAAGCGCTCAGCGTGGTGATGACCTGCTCCGGGAACAAAGCCAGGCGACATAACGTATGCTTGTTTGAACAATTGCTCGGCGTGACCTGCGAAGCGCGTGAGTTGGAACAGCACCTGTGAGCCGCCAGCCGAGAAGCCCGTAGCCGTGATGTCGCTTGCATTCCCGCCGAAAGCACCGATGTATTTCTGCACCCACTTGAAGGCATGTTCGACGTCCCAGAGCGCGAGGTTTGATATGCCACCTTGGTGGAGGAACGTTGGCCCGTTGGCTAAGCCAGTCATGCCGAGACGGTAGTTGTATGCGACGAAGATGAAGTCTTTGGACAGATCAAAGAGGCCTTCTGGCGTATTTTGTGATTTGCTGCCACCTGTGAACCCGCCGCCATAGGTCCAGACCATGACAGGGAGAGACTTTCCTGTTGCGTTAGCGGGCATCCAGATATCCATGTAGAGGCAGTCTTCTGAGGAGTCGCATGCTACTGAGGCGGAAACCGCTGAGCCATCAATGGTCACGTTCTGGTTTTCAGGCCATTGGGGCTTCTGCCAACGTAGGGAGTTGGTTGGAGCTGCTGCGAACGGGATGTTCTGGTACTTGTAATAACCTAATGACGAGTTGCCAGCTGTTGGCACTATGGTCGCGTAATCGAGCGTGATCGTGGGAGTTGTGCCAGCCTTTGTTGTCATCGAGGATTCGGGCAAGGCATTGACGAGGCAAGCTGCCATCAACATTGCACCTGTTAGCCTCGTCATGTTGCTGCGTGTTAGAGTTGAGATTAGAGGAGGCAAGCACTCGATGTGCATCACGTCTAGAATTTCAATCACCTGGTCATATATGCGGACCTAGCACGGAATTCTGCGCAGAGTCATCATGTCTACGTTGCGCGTCCTGGAAGGATAAGCCTCGACCTATCGACGGCTTTGAGTACGCCCAGCAGTCAATGACCATCAACTTCGTACAATACCATGCCGGGGTTGACGCGGCATATGGGAGAAGTCCAAAGCTTATGACCTTCCTCAAGAAGATGAAATGCCTGTTTGGCGGGCCCAGTCACACAATACCGCATGGTTGTCGTACTTGCGGACTGGGACCTTTCTGCGTTCGAGACGTGAAGTCGAAGAAGGCTTTTTTGGGTCGTGGGGCTTCGCTCTTTCTTCGGTAAAACTATCCTCGTGGTTGACGTCGTTGTGCGATGCATAGCTTCGTACATGTACATGACGCGCAAGCTCTACGAAGCAGATTGTTAAAGACTTTGCGCCCTGCTCCTTGGTTAGGAAGAAAGCTTCAAGCATATTGCGGGTCTGAGAGATTTTGTGCAGACACAGCCTAATGAATGGTCGGACATGATACGAAGGAGGAAAAAAGAACATGCCGGTGACGATCCACGTGCTGCCGCAAAAGAGCCGATGGCTCCGTATCGGTATGGCTGCATGTTATGACTATTTACCTGATCTTCAAACACCCCAAAATTGTTCACGCCATCATCTCACAAAGATTCCTTCATCCCCAATGCCAGATTGTTCCGTGCTTTTTCCATGAGATCTCGCACCTCGACGACTTTCTTACTGTCGACGAACTCAATGATGCGCTCGATCTTGTCACCGGCTTGGTTAAGGAAAAGTATGAAGATATATTCCCCCTGATGACTCCAGTCAACAGTTATATCGTTACCCTTTGCTTCCTCTCGAAATATGGCGTTGCTAGTGGCCCAGACAGTCACCTGATTGCTCGCTTCCTGCTCAAAGATCTCCTTGGCGGTGACAGGGAAATTTGAGAGTATTTGCTTTACAGATGAGAGATGTGCAACGAACTGCTCATTGGTCATGTCTGGGTATTTCAACGATGCAGGCGCTATGGTGTGGCGGCAGTCAGGTGCCCGGAGGGCAAGGTTTGAGTCGACTTCGAGGTCGTGGAAGGTCTGCAAGAATGCGAGAGCAGTGCTGTACTTGGTAGAAGGCATGGTGAATAGTGAGGTGGACACCAAATGCAGACACAGAGACTCCTATGGCTAGCCCGCATCTTCCATTTGAATAAGTCGGCTGGACTTATAGCAACACTAAGTCCGCCTTTGTCCGAAGTCTGCTGGCTCGGTCAAGCTACATGTCTCCGAGCACTGACGCAATCCTGTATACATGGAGGAACACATGGTCAGGTGTTCTCAAACCATTTCACCAAAATGAAGGTAGGAGTGAGTTCCTAGAAATCCGCACGTAGATGCCAGCATCTTCTCAATGCCCTGTGGATTGAGGCAATTCTTTATTCGATGATTGGGTATCGCTAGTTGGCCTCACATCGTATGCCTTACCAATGGTACAACATCTTGAAATCTTGCTTCGTGTCAGTCTCGACGTCGAAGACGATAGCTTCCATAGATCTGCACTACAGCTCACTCCAGACACCATGCTATTACACCAATATCCGAGCCTCATCCTCAATCTCCCTCAAACCCAAATCTGCCCAGAGATTGACTGTTCGGCGGAGTGACCATAGTCCTGGGGTCACGATCATTAACTCTGTCGTGCATGACAGTTTCTGCAACTTCGGCACCAACGCCGGTGAAGTCACTTCCGGTTGGATGGTCAACAGGTGGTGGAGTGCTCACGGTAGTGTCGACAACACCCTGGTCAAAGCTGATTCCATCCATCATCTTGGGATCGGTACTGCCAGCCGCAGCGCTCGGTCTCTCGATGCCACTCATCGGTGTGCTACCACCGGATTGAGTCTGCGGTTGAATAGGCTGAGTCCGCGGAGTAGCAGGGCTGTTCTGCATGCTATTTCTAGCAGCGAGCATGCGAGCATTCGCAGTGCTGACAGGTCCAGATACAGTAGAACCAGCTCCTTCGCCGAAGCCGACGAGACTGGCTTTGTCCTCGTCGCTGAAGCCGCCAGTACTGCTTGTGCCATCGTCTTGATCCACACTCTCACTCATTTTGTCTGCTTCGTAGTCCATCTCACTCGCCCAGGTAGTCTTACCGCCGACGCTACCGGTGGCGCTGGCGGTGCCGACTGTACTTATCTCTTTCGCGTACTGTGGCTGCAGACCCCCTTGTGTCGGTACGATGTTTCCGCTTGGAGTTTGTCGCACGGTCGCAACTCGCTCTAGGCCTGCTAGCCTTGAAATTCTGTCTGCGCGTTCAGCTTCGAGAGTGGCGCCTGAGGGTGTTTGGCGGTTGTGGTGACTATAACTGTGAATGTGCCCTGCTGCTCCATCCTTAATTGCGACGACACTGAGGGCGGAGAGGGACGTCGTGGTGGAATTGGGAGTCCCAGGCCCTTGTTCGTTCGGAGTCGTGGGGTCAGAGGGAGGAGGTGGGACTCATCGCCTTTTCAGTATGCGGGGTTTTGAGGATTGACTAGGTGACTTACGGTTTATGAGCATCCTGGGTCGATTGCTCATGTTGGGCTAAAGTTTTCGGAGACACGCTCAGTTCTGCCTGTAATTACTTCGACCGAGATAGTTGTGGAAGACGAGTGCTTGTCAAATGGGTATCTTGGTACGCTGCAGCACTGGCTCGAAGCTGCTCCCTTTATTCAAGCACTTCGCAAGGCACGATGTTCAAGTGACAGCGCCTGTGTCTCGCACGACGCCGTAATCAGCTCGGGTCGCAATCACTTCAGTGTTAGGATCTGTTTGCTGCCCAATTGAGGTGGCCCTCAAGAGAATAATTTGTGGCAGCGAGAAGGGTCATATAGGTTTAAATTGGAGTACACAGTTCAGGCCAGAGAATATGGAGGCAATAAGGAAAGCAACGACACGGTCGTGGTCAAGGGAATTCAGTAACTTCTCCTGGCGAGCATTTCTCAATTCTGTCAAGCATAGTTCAAGGCACCTGATGCACTTCGAGTCCCACTACTAATGAAGGCATCCTGATCATTGGCTGCACTATCCGCCTTGACCTGCAGGTAAGCGGGGCACAATCGCCTCGACATTGAACAAATGACGTAGGAAGGAACTGAGCCGCGTTTCATATCTCTGGTCGGCGTTCAGGGAAATGCACGTGCCCACACCGAACGGAGATGTATTTGCGCCTGAAAACAATTGATGATAAGACTGCAGCGTTCTAGAGGAGACCTACACAAGCCCGCAGGCTTTCCAGGTAAATTGTAGTCAAGAACCACTCCAAGCTCCTCTCCTTGCAGCATCGACCTCCTTTTGTAGATTAGCAAGCTCTGCCAGAATGCTGTCAGCATTTGAAGAGCTCAGTTGTCTTTGTTCTTTTATGGTTTCGCGCCGCGAGTCTGAGGCTACATAATCATTTTCGTGGCCAGCTTCCTCGCCCATAACTAAAGTAAGCGATGGTCTGTAGCTGTCGATGCTACTTCTGCTTGATGCCCGTCCTTTTCTGGGTGGAGGTACGGGTGGCGGCTGCATCAGTCCCAGGCTCTGCCTCTTGGTGGAACTAGATGCATTCCTCGAGGGCAGCGGTATCGGTCGATCATTTGAGGACCTTCTACTACTTACAGATGGCACTGGCTCGGGCTCTGACTCTTCGATCGTGGGTGCAAGATCATTAGATGCTCTTCTCTGCTGTGAGATAGAGTGCTGGCGCCGGATTGGGGGTGGTGGCGGTGGAGGTGGCTTCGATGTGCGTAGTGATTCATTCGGTGAGCTGGCCTCCGATGGCGACGCAATGCCGTCTTCGCTTTTGATTGACGGTGTCCTATCACTGTGCCGTCGAGATGAAGGAGGAGTAGGCGGCTTCTTCATGAGCTTCCGTTCGGCTTGCTCATCGCTCGAGCTTCCCAACTGGGCAAGATCTTTGCTAGAACGAGGGGGAGGGGCCTGTGTTTTGACCGACCTTCCACGCCGAGGCGCTGGAGCTGGTGGCGGTGCTTTCGACTTCTCCTCCGTCGTCAGAGACCCTTGATCCTGCTCGTGAGACATTCTCGGCGTGTCGTCAACTTTCCGGTATTCTGAGTTGAGGATTGACTGCTGAGGTAACGACGTAAATCCTGTTGCGGAGCTACTGTCATCCAATACTCTGCCAGACTGCCTTGGTACAGGCGGCGTTGCTGCCCCTGGCGTGTTCTGACCACTGTCTCCGGTCAAGAGAAGCCTTTTAAAGGCATCCACATCTATGGATTGACGGGCAGTAACGGGAGCAGCCAGAGCTGAGGCTGTTTCAGTAGGCTGCTGTGCACATCGAGGAGCAGCGGCAGCAAAGAGACTCAGGGTGTTCCTCACAGCACTGTCGTGTGAACTTGTGCTCGTTGCTTGCTCAGTCGCGACATTATTCTGGGCATTATTCAGCGCCTCTTGAATGGTCCGGTCCTCTTCTCCATGTCGATCAAGATCTCCAAAAGGGTCGTTCTGAAACGCTCTTCGGTAATCTGGTGTAATAGGCTGGGCTTTCTGAACTGGGGGAGAGAACCTCGTCGACTCAGGTGAGGAAGGGTAGGAAGCAGCTGGAATAGTCGTGTCAACCGGTGGAGAAGCAAAGCTCACATGGCGATCCAGCGAGCTTGGGGCTGCCACTGCAGTAAGCGCTATGACCCTGGTGACAGCTTGCAAGGCACAGACATACCCTTGGTATCGACGGATAAGTCTGTTGTTCTTGATCCGCTGCCATCCGACACATCTCGCCGTTGGTCAACGGATAAATTGATGTTGCTACTAGACCGCTCCTGTTGGGGTTTAATCTGGCGGAAAGGATTTGTTGACATCAGGTTTTCTAAGCCATGTAACGAGCATGGAGCAATATGCAAAAGCGTTGATGAGCACGGTAGTATAACTTCAAGATGCCAACCAATGCTGTCAGTCAACAAGATTGATGACGGAGCGGCGCGTTGCGAGATAGGGCAGCATGCAGCGAGGCTGGAGACTTGTGAGCCCGAAGACGCGACGAGATGATATCCGCGACCGCCGTAACTATCCTACTGCTACATGTCAGCTCGCTGCCATGGCACGCTTCAGATAGCCGAGATCAAGCAAGTGCAGCCGCAGATTGCAAGCCCTATGAGAGACAAGCTTTTGCCTCAGAGAGATAGAGCCCTTGCAGCCCCTGCCGTCATGATCAGCGGCTTCCACGCCCTTACGCGAACACGCCTTCCCAGCAGTAGTTTTCTTCTGCGGCTTCCAGGAAATGCTTTGTAGCAGCTGCCACGGTGAAGCACCCCCCCGTATTGACTTTCCTGGTGTACTCAAGGCTCGGTGCTTGGTGTCATTATCATCCGGGAGGCTCCCCTGGTGATCAACAGCGAGAACTGTCCTCCGAGCGTCGATGGCTTTGGGTTGCATAGCAGTGATTGCCAGTGGCACTTGTTTACGTTGCCAGGATGCGCAGCACACGAGCGCAGCAGGCACGCACATTTACTACTCCGTATCCCAGAAACATGATCTTTCTTAAACGTACATCTCCCATTGTCCTGTGGCCTCACCAACTCTGATTAATTTATCATGCACAAATGAGCACCCCGGTTGAGGCGCAATCGCTGTCAGCTCTAACACATCTATTCGCAAACCCGCCTCAATACCCTCGCAATCCAACGCACCAAGTCCATAAGCCTTTAGTCTTGTATATCGTGCGTGTACCAGGAAGCAAAGGTAGACGTAGCCAAAAAGGAAAAATGAAACATCACTAATGGTGTACAGATGTGTTCCTCTCCCCACTGAAGCCACCAACGAAGGCATCTATTAGCCTCGAGGCAATTCAGTCGAGTCTCTACTATTTTCACGTCAGCACAGCAGAGGATGAAGAATTAAAACAATCAATTGATCAGCAGAGAAAGTCCGAGGAGTCAAATAGACCTTCGGATCCAATCTTTAGAAAACCTCTACCTCCAACACCCTTTGCGAAACACCCTCTGCCTCCATCACTTGAAGAGGAGCCGCAGCGGTATCATTCGTATCGAGCGCATGAGCCTTCAAAATTGAGTCGTGCAGAGCATTTTCAGTCCGACCGTAACGTGAGCAGTGGTACAGAGTTGAGGCTGGACACGGACCTGAACAATGGCATTCATCGAAAACCACTGTTACCTACAGATTCACCCAACATATCTAAAGCGGCGGGGCATTATGCGCTCTCGCCCTCAATACATGCAAATCAGGACTTCCGTGTGACACCAGCATATTCACAGGTCAGCAACCCAGGTTACTCTGCATCGGATCATGCTCGACAGCATGGAAGGTCTAGTCCTACTTTACCAGCCGCCTGGTCGGCGCTCGACGTCGCTCGACGGATAGACTCGACATTTCCATCAATCACAATAATTCGCAGGGACCCTGCCACTGGAAGCCAGTGGAACATTGGCACTATCAATCTGCTGGAGTCGACGTTCTCGGGTTCGAATATCCGACCTGTCGTGGTCGAGCTGACCACGCCTGGCTATGGCAGATTTGCCAAAGGTGCTGGCTTTGACACACCGCGCCCGGGCTCGGCAGGTTCAAATGTGGCCTCCATCAGAAGGGCTATGGAATCAGCCACAATATCTCCTGCATCGGCTACCAGCCCGGACTCAACGTTCCTGCCGTTCCATCGTGTCGTGGATTTCAGAAAAATGGCCATGTCTGACCTGAGAAGGACAGTGTATCAGCGCACCAATTCGTCGGACTCGATAGGAAAAATGGATCCTACAAAGCCAGGATTAGAAAAGAACGTGCTTGCCTTCAGCTCACCCTGGCACGGGACGTGCACCTTCGTCAACGGCATTGATGGCAATTCCCTGAAGCTCAAACACACGATAAGCAGCAACTCTTCGGCCGCAGAGGGCCTCACCGCCAGTATCGGAGAGCTGCGATTTAACCTTGGGTTCTCAATACTGGGCGTCAAGAGTAGAGACGCCCGTAGCACCCTAAACGAGTCAGAACCAGACAAACTTCCCATACCCAAACTTTTGGACTCGAAGAAAGAGAACTTCAGAAAGAGTTTCCAACATCTTAAGAGCAAGAGCCGGGAGAGCTTTCAGCGGGGCAAGTCGTTCAACAAGAGCGAGGATGTGCTGAAAGACCTATCCAATATTCAAACACCTACGACAAACAACCTCAATGATCGAGCGTCTCCAACTTCGCCAACAAACGCCACCGAGAGCCACTATGGTCATAGGCATCACAACGAAGTCTCCGTTGCTACATCATCAGCCCTACTGGGTTCGTTCGAAGAAAACGATGACGAGCAGCACCGTATCTCCTTACGACTCGGCAGAGAAAGAGCAGGGGGCGGATTTAGAGGGCAGAGTGCGAAGTTAGGGAAGCTGATCATTGAGGACGAGGGATTGAAAATGTGTGATCTTGTGGTCGGAGCTGCGATGGGTGTTTGGTGGCAGCACTATGATAGATGATGGACTGTTTTGCCTCTAATCCGGCTGAACAAAGCGTAGAAATTCTGTTAATGAGTTGAAGACATACCTTCCTTTTTTAGAGGGACTGTGCTGTATTTCAAGTGCAACAAATCTAGGCGGCACAACAACGATGGAGACGTGGCAACAAATGCCACACGTCACGAACGCGGTCAAGCTGTCCTTCAAACAGGCGCTTGAGGCTCGAAATTGATATGATCATGCTAATGCGCACAAGTCTGAGGCAGAGGAGTAGAAGATTGAACATGAAGCAGGGAGGAAGCATGCGCTTTATTTTCGTAGAAATCCATGCCGTAGCACAGGTTCTGGATGTGGCAACGCCCTGGTTGCCGTCTTGATACGTCGTATTGAAAGAGCAAATCGTCTCCAGCTCTTGTATCCGATATAGTCCTGATATACCCACTCTTCTTGTCCGTGATTCTTGCGAACAGCATCCACACAAGGTAGTCCTTGTGCTTCAGGAAGCGTCATCTGGAGCTTTGCTTGTTCGTCTCGACTTGATGCTTGGCTTGCTATTGAGTCGTGTGTCTGAACACAGCTGGACATCTACGCAACCAACTCAACGACACCGCCCGCCTCCTTGATTTTCTTCTCTGCCTGCTTGCTCACATATCGCGCTCGCACAACGATCGGGATCTCAGGAAGTCGACCCTTACCGAGGACCTTGCTGTAACCGAGAGGTAGAAGGTCGAAAACCGGGGCGGTATCCTTCTTGCTGCCGCTGACGTACTCGTCCCGCGTCTCAGCTGGGATGAGCGTCCAGAGCTTGTCGAGGTTGATGGTCGGTTTCCAGAATTTGTTCTGAGTCTTGTGGAAGCTGCAAGTCACATTAGGAAATATCCAACGGTGAGACGGCGGGAGAGTGAGACATACTATCTCATACCGACTTTACCCTGCGCACCGTTAGTACCACGTCACCTCATATAGCTCAAAGCGAGGCAAGACTCACGAAGTAACCAGGGTGGTACTTGTCCAGGTTGGTCCGATGATGGTGCTGACCACCGGCCATACCTCGACCACCGGGGTGCTTTCTGTGCTTTCCGACGCGACCATGGCCGGCACTGACGTGGCCTCGACTACAATCAAAGAATATTCTGTCAGCCTCGACTGATCCTGAAAATTTGTATTCTCATAGCGCTTGTTGGGATATGATTTTTTCTTTTTCAGGTGCCTTCTCGATACGCTTGCGCACTAGGCGTGCAACGATCGGAGAAGCGAGGTCGCAAGTTTTGTGAGAGGACGTACTGTTTTCTTGTCTGCGTTAACCGGGTAGGCATGGTGACGGTGTTTGAGGGTTACGAGGATCGACTGGAGAGGGCAGGAAGTCTTGAAATCGAGCGAGAGTTGAACATCCGCGAGCGTAAATGCGCAGGCTTGGCAGACACTCAAAGGTGCGTCACGTGAAGAGACGTATGACTTGGCACAATAAATGCCTCAGGCATAAAACCTCCATCGTTGTAAATGCCACTTGGAAAGTTGGCAGGGTCGAGTGGTCGCCGTGCACGCTTTCTCATACGTTGTAAGAATAGCAGGTCTTCTCTAGAAAGCAGAATTACATGGAAGATACAAGCTCACCAATGCCAACCCACATATCCTTGGCCAACTTTTCAGCACAAAGGACAACCTTTAGGGCTAGCAAAGTCAGCGAGTCTGGGTGGGAGAGCCAGTTCAGCCAAACGGCGTGCCATGAATGTGAATCGCGTAGCGGTGAAACCCATTCATCACGATTTTGTAAATCTTGGCTCCATGCCAGGTCCCCTGACATAGCTGACACCAAGGGTACTGGGGGTTCATTCCACAGCTCTATTCACCATATATAACTAGATTTTAGCCTCGAAGAAGTGAGCACACTCTTTCTCAACCGTGTCCCACGAACGTGATTGCGTGCGAATGCTATCCTTCAGCCACGCTGGTAGCTTTGCTTGTATCTTGGAAGTGGCGTATCTCTTGTCAATCAGGTAAATCGCTGCAAAATCGTTCTTGTGCCTGATAGCTCGTCCAATGCTCTGATTCACCGCCCTCATCGTTGTGTTGTCAGTATACTCCCTTCCAGCAGCCTGAGCCCTGGATTTACACTCCACCTCCGACAGAGTGTTCTGCTTCGACCTTTTGTAATTCACGCTCTCAATATACTCGACCTTTGCCTTCCACTCGGCTGACTGTATGTTTGGGTACGGTAAACCGACACAAATTACCACTCGACCAAGCTTATCGGAGAAATTGATCCCTTCCGAGAGCTTGCCTCCAACGACTGCGAGCATGAGAGCGCCTTTGCCTAGGCTGATGGCATTGCCATACTCCCGAAGCAGATCCTCGACATTGGCCTCTCTACTTTCCTGAAAAACTGGTCTCTGTGCCGAAATATTTGTAAAAGGCGAACTTGTGCCTGTCGGCCGTCCCCAGATCGATGCAACGAAAGCTAGATAATCATAACTCGGGAAGAAGACGACGACTCCATCAGGAGCTATTGAGCACAGGGCTTCGAGAACTTTTGCGAGCTCGAAGATCATGCTCTCCGAGCGTCGGTTGCTGAAGGTAAAGTCAAATTCGATGCCGGTAGACCCTCGGGAGAGCGGTTGCACGAGAACGTTGTCCCTGTCAATGATATGGCCGAAACTGTATGTCTTGAGCTTCTCAGGTGGTATGTATGAGAAAAACTGTTCTGACCACTCGTTCATTGGCGACATTGTGCCCCCAGCCAAAATCACTGCTCGTGCTTCCTTCACAATCTCTTCGAAGTGTGCTTGCGGATCGAGAAGGCTATATTTCAGCACCAACTCTTTGCCGTTCCGGTTGATGAAAAAGCGCCCCTCTGAGGCTGGATTCATCAGCGCTACCAGCAGGCTCTGAAAGTCGGCGAGAACGCCTTTGGGCTGATTTTGCCTGAAACTACCATTTGCGCTGCCAGGAGCTGGTGACTGCGCTTGCTCCTCAAGAAGGTCTGCGTAGCCCTCGACCTTAAAGATCAACTTGCTCTCTTGAATATAGCTGATCAATTTGTGTGGTTGTATTTGATCTGTGCCCGAGTCAGCCATGAGCTCGCCTGCTCCTAGTTCTATCCCTGCTGAGCTGCTCTGTTTGGCTTTTTCGAGTCGAGCAATGCATGACTTCATCAGCTTTAGTATTTGAGCTATATAGACACGATTTTTGCCCTTTAGCTTGTTCTTGAATGTTCGACAGTATCCGAGGAGCTGCATCTGAGCCAGCTCAAGGTGTGACAATGGCATTGAAACAGACAGCGTATCAGCGATGGCTGATCCGAGGTTATGAGCCTCGTCTATGATTACCACGTTGCCTTTCACTTCGACTCCAAGTGCTTCTCGAGAGCTCTTTTGTAACAATAGCGAATACGGTAGAGTCAAGACTTCCGTGATCGGTATCGCCGACCGCGAAGCATAGTACGGGCATATTTTCATCTTTTCGCCAAGCGCAGCAATGTCCTCAATGTCTTGAACCAGAGCTATCGCATGGTCCTTGAAAACCTGGATACGCTCCTGATCTTCGTTTGAGGCTTTGACAGGGAAAAGCTTGCATCTCTGATCCTGCCCAATGCCGGGTTTTTGGAGCTCAAGACATCTTTCATTGATGGCACTCAACGAGGTCAAACGCGCGACTTTAGGGTTAATACACAAGTTTTTTCTTGAGCCGAGCGTGACGTGTTTGATGACTCCCTGATCGATCCCGTTGGCTTCTTCAGACGACAAGTTGATCTTCCTCAGCTCGTTTACAAATTGTGTCAGTTGTGAATGTGTTCGAGAACAAAAGATAATCTTATTTCGATTCTCTGTTAGGTCTTCGCCATTCGTGCACTTGAGTGGCTGCAGTTTATCTAGAAGCGCGAGTGTTGCAGAAGACAAAGACGTGTCGCCCATTGCAGTGGTGGATTTCTCACGGTCGCTCTCATAGTCGTCCAGAATCAGTTCCTGCTCCTTTATCTCGCCGTCCGTTTTCTGTACTATGTCAGTCGAAACAATCTCTGCAAAATCCAGAATCCTGATGCTAAGAATTCGCTTGAGGTCACACGAAACGGGATACTTGTAGGATTGCTCGCTACGTTCTAGACTTACCACTTTTTTCGCAGGATGGCGTCGGTCTGGTTTCCATGTATTCTTGTCACGAATGGCTTTCAGCTTGTTCTCGACATCTCGACGAGTTTCCAGTAACTGCTCTCGCTGTGCTTTCTTCTCAGCTTGCTCGAGCCAGTCCAGCCCACTATCTTCTTCTACGTTACCGAAGAGACGTCTTCTCTCATCGTCTCTCAGCCAAGTCAGCGCGGCGCATATCAAGCTCAATGATTTGCCTGTGCCTGTTGGAGACTCGAAAATGCCGATGTCGCCTTGTTCAATACAATCGTAGAGCTTTTGCATAAAGTCCAGTTGAATCGAATATGGTTCATATGGATGGTAGAAGTTTTGATTGCTTGGCTTCATGTCGTGAATGTAGGGTTTCAACCCTGTCACAGACCAAGGCCATGTACCTCAACGAGTTGGTGTTTCCGAACTTGTCGAGCATGTTGCACGGCCATATGGATCTGCGAGATGTGTGGCATGTGAAAGTGCAAAGAAAAGATCGGGGGAGTCTCTCAGAGCATCACTACAACTACGCGGAGCGTGTCTCGTGAAGCGACGACGAGCCAAAGGGATTTTTGGTAGATCTCTGCAAGTTGGAATCGAAATGCATAAATCATCAAGTGGACTAGCTTGAGAAACCGCCCCCTGTAGAAGCTAAAAGATGCGAGGGCGCCCTCCCATGTTATTTTAGGCGTTACTTTTGGTCTGAGCTGATGCAGACGGCTCGGTTCGTGCATGCAAGCTGACCAGGAAACAGAGTGCTGTATTATTAATTAGCTGGTTCATGCGGCAGCCCCCCACTTGAAGAATGCTGACATGCGTCCACAGCCTCGTGTTTGCGTGGCTAATAATGCTTCCCTGCTGTTGCCCGAAAGGAGGGGCCTGAATCAGGAACGGGCGTTTTCTTCAACGGAGTTCCCAGTCTGGATCTCTGAACCAGGCCAGGAAATGAAATCAATACATGTATCGGGCGGTTTCGCAACTAAGCGTCTAATCTGAATCCCGATTTTACTTTTCTGTCCTGGAACCAAGCTTTGCCTGTGATATCCACGTTGCCTGGCCTTTACGCCAGTTAGCCCAGCTCCGCGATACTCCTTCCGTCTCTCATCGGCCACTGATATCCCACATCATATAGCATCGTGCATTTTTTACGCTTACTATTGGTAGCAGTTGGTACATGGCTTGAGAAGTCTGTCACTTTGCGGTTGGACCACCGGCCAGGAGACGAGACCATACCAATACCGCCGAATGGACCTTTATCATGTCGTTCAACACCGGCGCTACGTTTGTTCCCGGTGGGGAGGACTCTTACTACATGCCTGAAGTTGTGGCTCCAGCACCGCAAAGGTCAGTCGCATGGACTGGAACAGAAACGCAGACTAATGAATAAAGAATCGGCGAGAATCCAACGAATATGCAGCAGAATGTTGCTTCCTTCGAGCAGCAGGCGCAAACAGACCAGAGACCTTATTCAACGGCCCCACAACATTATGGAAACAGTCCGCCGTATAATGGAGGATGGCAGCAAGAACAGCCTCAATACTCAATGAGCGGCTACACCTCGAATCCCGCCTCCGCAGTACCACAGCAAGCCTCAATATATTCTTCGCCAGCGCTAGCTCAGATTCCAAACTTCAATGGGCTGTCGGAGGTGCCGAACTTCTCTCCCTTTCCTCCGCTCCGAAATCCAGGGCCAAACATCCCACCGACAGACGAACAGAAAGAGCTAGTGCTTGAGGGAGCCCGAGAGGCCGTCCTAGGATGCAACGATCCAGACCAGCAACTCACATGGGCACAAGACGCGCTTTCGTACTGCGAAATTGCAATTCAAAATGAGGCCAGAGTTTCGAGAACGCAGGCGCCACGGCCAAGAACACCAAGGGTAGAGCACGCGCTGAGGGAGGACGCCCTGAAAGTCACCAATTTCTTGGCCGACCAGTTTCATCCCAAAGCACAGTTTATGAGGGGCATGTGGTACGAGTTTGGAAAGTTTGGCTACCCAGTCGATAAGCCCGAATCATTCCAGTGCTACAAAAGAGCTGCAGAGCGGGGTTACAGCAGGGCCAGGTACAGAATGGGAATGCAATTCGAAAGTGGCAACGACCCTCTGACTGCGATCAAGTATTACAGACAGGCTGCAGACGCCGGTGACTCTGCTGCTTGTTACAGGCTCGGAATGATGACGCTACTTGGCCAACACGGTCAAATGCAGGACTTTGAAAGAGGTCTCCAGTTGATTCATACTGCGGCCCACTCAGCCGACGACAACGCTCCTCAAGGAGCTTACGTGCTGGGTATGCTACAAGCTGGTGAGCTGCCACAAGTCAGGGTACCTGAGCAATACCTAGCGAAGAATATACAGAGCGCAAAGACCAACATAGAGAGAGCCGCTTTTCTTGGTTTTGCTAAAGCTCAAGTAAGGATGGGTTCAGCTTATGAACTTGGCGAGCTCAACTGTCCTTTTGATCCCGCGCTCTCTCTGCACTACAATGCGTTAGCTGCCCGTCAAGGCGAGACAGAAGCGGAAATGGCGATCAGCAAGTGGTTCTTGTGTGGTCACGAAGGTGTTTTTGAGAAGAATGAAGAGCTTGCCTTTACCTATGCTCAACGAGCCGCCATCGACGGACTGCCCACAGCTCAGTTTGCGGTAGGGTACTTTTACGAGGTTGGTATCTACGTGAATATGGATTTGAAGGAGGCGAAGGAATGGTACAGGAAGGCTGATGAAAATGGCAATAAGGACGCTAAGAAGCGAATTGAAGCCGTATCGAGGTCAAAGACAATCTCGAGGAGGGAACACGAAAATATATCCTTGCAGCGGATTAGGAATCAGCACGCGACCCAGCAAGCACAACCACCAATGCCAGCCCTCCCGGAAGTACAATCACCGAGTCTCGATATGCCTGATCCATCCAAGCTAAGCTTACATGGGTCACCTCAACCATCTCAACGTCCCACCAGCACGGCACCTTACCCAGCGGGGCCGGACCTCACACCTCAACCTCCAGTGCCCGAGTTCCGCCCTACCTCTGCTTTCGGCATTAATCCTAACCTCCGACCAAATTCAGCGGCCGCAATGCCAGTACAAAGACCAGATCCCTACAATAATATGACGGGACCGCCAGGTGCAAGACCATATTCAGTGGCATATCCTGAGGATAGCTATGGGCGAAGACCATCAGGTGGTGCGTTGGCAGCTCAGCAGCGACTACCTGGAAGACCAACTTCGGCGTCTCCGCACATAGCAACTCATCCAGGACGACAACCAAGTCCGAAATCTCACCTGCAAAGACCGCAGCTTCCACCGCAAACAAACTCTGCACCCAACATCAATCTTGGGTTCACAGCGCCAATTGATTCACAAGGCGCAGATCGGCCGAATTGGGCACCAAAGATGTCTGGCAGTGGTGAAGGTCCTAGGCCCACAGGACCTTCTTCCGGACGGCAAGATTCATATCCTCCTCGTAGCTCCTCGAGCTTGCCATCACAACAAGGAGGCAAGCCGCCTGCAACTCAAGGCTACAAGCCGAATCCGAACCGGCCGCAACCACAGGCAGCTCAACCTCGTCCTCCGCCACAGCAGCAAAAGCCACAACCAGTGCCAACGCAGAAGATTCAGCCCGCGCCGGTGAAACCTAGCAAGGTGTCAGCGGCTGCGCCGCCAGACCGACAGAAGCCACAGCACCCTCAAAAAGTCTCCGCGTCCCAGGCTGCAGCAAGGCCGCCTGGCAAGGGACCAAAGACGTTTGCTGAGATGGGCATTCCGCAGCAGCAAGAGGACAAAGATTGTGTAAGTTGGTCGTCCTTGTGCTTTGAAAGCGTGATACTGACAGTAAGGGCAGATCGTTATGTGAGCAAGGTAGACTTGGTGATACCCAGGAGATATAAGCGCGGCTTTCTCCATTTAGCGCACTTTCTCCGAAGGCATAGAGAATATAGCGTTGGGATATTCTTGCATAATCGAACGAAATATGCCATTTCCACCGTTTCCATGAAGGTTTTCAACACGTCTACGATGTCCGTCACCGCGACTGACTACGCAGGCTCCAGCCTCAGGAACCATATAATACTGACTAAATCACAAGCCCAAACCCCAGATTTGCAGGTATCTGAGCGCCTGAAGCTCCTTTGGCTTCGTGCTCCTGGCGAACAGATTGACTATCTACCTCGGACAAGGTGACTCCATGTGCTAGTGCTAACCAATGTGGAAGTGGATGTAAAACCTGCTCGTCATTGTGTCGACCTTTGCTGGTCTGGGGGAGATACGCACACGACTGCCGTTACTATCACGTATCGACGCCTCAGATGAATGGTACCCAGGTCGTTGGCGCAGATGCCGCACCAACGCCGAAGACTTCGGTCGGCTCCAAAGCAAGACGAATTCATGGACAAGGTCGTGCCATAATAGCTCCAAGTCAACGCATAGAGAGTATCGACAGTATCAGGGCTCGAGGGCTAAGCGAGATTATCGATGTCAACTTTGAGGCAATCCTTGGGCTAGCAGGTGTAAGGCTTCCTAGTTCGAGTGGTCCGTTTACGACCAGCTCGCTTGCCACCTATGTAGACCCCATACACTCATTTTTGCTGATAGTTGTCTTTGGCCACTTCGTGTGAACAAGTCTGTGCACAGATATTTGGTATCGTTCTCGGACTCACCAAGGCTGAAAATCATGCTTTCGTTCAAGTTCAGACAAGATGTCCTTTTGATACAAGCAAAACCTGTGAAACCGTGTGATTTCTTTCGTGTACATGTTCCGAGTAGCAACACGTGAGACAGGGACTTTCCGCCGAGCGCGGCTGTCTGGTACGACGAGTACAAATCGGAGATTCGATATGCTTGAGGCAGTCTAGAGTCTTTTATGGTTGAGAAAAGGCGACAAAGTACTATCTACCTTTGAATACCTGCTTTCATTTTCGACCAGCAAGAGACATTTGTGATGGTCAAGTGCTGAAGCAGACAAGGACGTTGCTGATTCCTAAGGCTTTCCCACATCCATTTCTGCTTCGAGCTTGGCTCTTGAGGCATCTATGGTCCTTGAGCGCTGCCGTTGCCGCTGACAACTTGCGCAACAACGAGCCAACACTCCTACGCTGCCAAGGGCTGACAGGTGGTACGCGATGCACATGCACAATGCTGGATCAATTTCTGCTGTTGAACACAGACCACTCCTGGAAAAGAGAGGTATACAAGATACCTGACGGTAATACCTCACTGAGTGCAATGACCTCATCTCCCCCAGGCGCTGTCGTCACTTGCAAAACACATCTCGAAAGACCATTGCAAGAAATTGATGAAATACGGTGTATGCACTCACGTCTAGTTCATTCTTACGACAAGGAAGTACTTGAATCTATATGCGAAATTGAGGGGTAAGGACGAGTACAGAATAGACCAAGCCCAAACACGACGAGGCTTGGAAGACAAACTAGTCCACCAGAAGTCGTACTGCCTACCCAGCCAACATGGCCAGCCTCCTCCAACCCGGTGTCCTCTCAGGCCTCACAATCCTCATCACGGGCGCTTCAAGCGGCATCGGCCGTGCAACAGCCCTATCATGCGCTCAGGCCGGCGCGAAAGCCCTGATTCTCTTCGCCCGCTCCGGCGACAAACTCGAAGACGTCGCCAACAGCATCACATCAGCCCAAAGCAACACCACAACAGTCATCCACCACTCCGTGGACGTGCAGAAATCTGCGGCCGTCTACGAAGCCGTCAAATCGGTTCTAGCTGACGAAAGAATTGCCCAGATCGACGTTCTGATAAACAACGCCGGCCTTGCAATCGGGGCACCAGCTCGATTCCCCGAGCTGAAGCTAGAGGACATCGACACAATGGTCGACACGAATCTAAAGGGGATGCTATACACCACGCACGCAGTCCTCAATCTCGGCTCTGCGACCGTGCCATCGATGCTTGAGCGCAAGGCCGGTACCATTCTGAACATCACATCTACCACGGCGCTCGAAGTCCCGCCGTTCCCCGGTGAAGCGATCTACCACACGACCAAAGCCGCGCAGGAGGGATTCACGAACTCCCTGCGGACTGAGCTGCAGGGCACGAACATCCGCGTGCTGGCGCTGCGACCGGGCGTCGTCGCCGACACGACGTTTCACAAGCAGCGGGTCGGGCACAGGAAGGAGGATTACGATTCGTTCATGTCGGGGTTCGAGCCGCTGCTCGCGGACGATGTCGCGGAGCAGATCGTCTGGGTGCTTGCGCAGGGCAAGCGGAAGGAGAGGGTCAGCGTCAAGGCGCTGGATGTGGTGCCAAGTGCGCAGAGGATGCTCTATGTTATCGACAAGGACTGGAACGAGAGGAACGCCGTGAAAGATATGAAGATGGAGGACAGCTGAACAGACATAGACGGCGTATGAGCTCTAAGAGGTTGGGCAATGGCTCGTTTGGCGCTGACGCTGTCTCTGTCAGCCGTTGCCAGAAACTCGCATAGTATTTGCAACGGGTTGAGCCTGTCAAGAACAGGTCCTGTTGCGTTGCTTAGGTAGCAGAGTGACGAGGGCTCCCTCTCACTCTGTCTCAAGCGTCCCGTATCTGCAAGCGCTTTGCGCTCCGGGTACCTCGTCGCCCTGACTGGGTCTTACGTGTTACACCGCACGCGCCCCGACCATCAATCTTCATGCCCTGCACCATAACTAAGTCTGAACTTCCCTGCAATTCTGCTGCCACTAATCGCGCATCGAATTCGGTCACTTCCGTACCTGCTCCAGTCGTGACACCCTCGTCAGCGTCTGAGCGTGTATATTCGAATTTTACACGGTGCATCTTGATGCTCGTACTGGACGCTGTACGATTGCTACTGGCGGAAACACAGATATCGGCATCACCAGCCCGGACTTCTACGATGTCGCGGCCATACTTGCCGGACTTGATGCTGAAAGCGCCGATTTGAATATCAACCAAAGAACGTGTACTCGAAGTGTGAAAAATTTTAGAGAAACAGCGACAAGATTCAAGAAGTTTCAATCCTGATACAGAGGGAGATGCATCTTTCTCAGCGTCGTGCTTCCCCTTTCTCCAACTTCTTTGATGCTTTTTAGCCAAGAAAACCAAAACCCTTCGTCCGCTGATTTTCTTTACACAGCCCGGTCGCCTTCTCCTTCTGCAACGACAGGCTGTGTGAGACCTCTGGCAGGACTTTGCAGGACAAGCTGCTCCTCCCTTCTCGCCCTCAAGAAGCCCGACACCGCTCTAATAAGGATAAACCAGCCAACAATCATGAGTCCATAAGAAATGAGGTCACCCGAGCTGAATCCGTCGCTACCACCATCACTTCCACCGTCTCCTGCAGGTGCGCCGCCAGTCGGGTTATTTGGATCGAAATTGTGAGAATTCGGATCTGGCACACCACCAGCGAACTTGCCGGGATCTGCACTATCGGGGTTGGAATTTGAGCCTCCACGCATGTAGAATCCGTATTGTACCAGAGTCAAACCTAAGCCAGCCAAAGAACCGTTTTTGGCGGCATGTGTGGTGTGCAAAAGGTATGTAAGTAAGAAGCCAGGGAACAAAAAGGACATGGAAATCATGCCATTCCAGATGAAACTGAATACGCTGCCGACTGGTAGACCGTTGATGTAAACTTCGTCACTGTTCATGCCTGGGGCGAGGATTGTAGTCTCCCAGTAAGGCGGTGTTGCGTCTGCAGCTGCTTGTTCGTAGGATGGTGGCTTATCATCTAGGATTTCGCCTGCCGTGGGCTTTGCGGAGAGATTGGCGAAGACGCCATCGCGGGCTGGATGGGGTGCAGTGACGCCGGGGATAACTCTCGTAGAGGTGGATTGGGGCGGACGGAAGGATGGGATTTCAGTTACACGGCGCTCAATTTGTACTGGACGAGATGAGGCGTCATTCGCTCGAGATTGAGGCGGTGAGTCTTGGGAGGAGGGTGATGATGTCGGGCGGGAGGTGTCTGCTCGCATTAAACGCTGTCGATCATCGGCAGCATCTTCGTTATCGGAGTCGCCATCGCTATCGAAGGCATCGGCCAGCTCACGATCTGTATCTTGTTCGAGGGGGTCCTGCCGGAGGAGGCGCCGGGAGGAAGGCGACGAGTTGCGGCTGCGGAAAGAGGGTGGTGGCGACGAGGGGATGCCGTGCTGGCTTTGAGGTGCTGTCGGTGTTATGGGCGAGTCGTAGGTGTCATCATTATCCGAGTCATGATCGTGATCTTGGGTATTGACCTGTGCGCGGTGTGTTAGTCAGAGTTGCAATGCGGCCAGGTCGGAGGAGTCGTTGGATGACTTACAGCAGCATAACCCTGGGGGCTCATTGTGAGCCGGGATGTACGTGATGTGATGCGACTGTCGAAGAGGTGAAGTGTCGTGATATTGCGAAGTGGAAGAATAGTAAGGAATGAGGTGCTGTCAAATTCAGAGTCGACCGTTGCAATGGATCGAAGGTGCTAGGCGGTTGGCTGCTGTCAGCGGTTTTCGATAGCGGTAGCCGCCTGGAGGATGCTGGACGGTGTACGGAGCTAATGGATACCTTTGGCACAGGGTTACTAAAACCTCTGAGGTTCGCATTCGATATCAGGCTAACTGCATGCGAACCTGCTAATCTCAATGCGACTGTGGAGACGCTATCAACCTCAAGATTTTCTTGAGGTCCTCAGGACTTTTCTGAGGTTCGCAAATAGCATAGTTGCCGTTGATAGCGTTATAGATTAGCAAGGGTACGCGATTACCGAGACCCACCGCACTCTATCGCCCACTCAGATCACAGACAGCTACTCCAGCAAGAACGCGACAATCACAGGCTTAATCTAAGGCTAGGACGAATGCGAATCCGTGCTATGCTCAATGCGAATACTAACGCTAATACGAATGCGAACCTCAGAGGTTTTAGTAACCCTGTGCCAAAGGTATCCAATCGGCTGCGCCCCAGCGACCCAAAGTTGTCCCGACTGTGGCGAGATATTATGATTAAGCGCTAACACAAATTAAGCCAAGTGTCGGGAGGATCTCGAAAACGGGTCTGCAGCAGCTCATCGACGTCAAGATATGGGACTTGGAAATCACGTTGGTTGGAGCCTTTCATGAGATGGCTCATTCCTTGCTTCAAGTATCGCTGCTGTTCAATAAATTGTGCTGAGAAAGTTCCAAATCCTTTATTCCATCATGGCATCAAACTCTGTGAGGCTCAAATCAGATGTTCTTTGTAAAGAATGGATATGCTGACAATAAAAATAGATCGCCTTGAAGCATTGGTCTCGAATCATCTCAAGATGGCCCGTCGACAAAGTCAGACCTGAATCGGTATCCTTTCAGACTTTTATGAGAAAGAGACTGGAAAAGTATGAGAACCCAGCAAAAGCAGCAGAAAGTGCCACAATCAAGGGCAATGAAGCAAACGTCCAGCCCGTCAATTTAACCTGGAACGAAGGCAAAGAGATGAGCCAGGTCAATGCTCTATATGCTCTGTTAGAAAACAGATTTGCAAAGGGCACGCCTCTGCCTGAACGGATGAGATATCCTGCGAGCAGCGTCGACCATTACGACTCAATCATTGCTGAGAGTGACCGAGCTCCGTCAAGAGGGATTCTCACAAGAATATCCGATAAATTGAAGGGGATGATCAGACTGAAATAAAGCGCCCTATATGCTTTGATACAAGGTCCTATCCTCGCACGTGTTCGAAGATGACTACAATATATGCATGCGTTCACGACGCCACAAGAAAGCCTGGCAAGACCAGTATTCCAGCAAGACGCAGAAGGAGTAGGAGCAGCAGCTCAGGAGCTCTTTTTCGCCTGAGTTACTCGCGCTCGGCTGGTGCAGTGAGCAGAAGAAAACATCGCTATCTAATGCCTGCCAATTTCGGCGCGCAGTGCGGCTAACGAATGCCAGACAGTTCGACAACGACATGGGGACGTGGCAAGGCAAATAGCCAATAAAAAACCTTGTCTTCCATTTCGCTCATGAGTCTACAGGTTCCTGCTTCCTGCGTGGTTTGCAGATGGCAACGAGCGTCGAGATGGAAAGGCAAATCTACTGCTCATGATTTCGGGTGAAGGAGGCCGCAGATCGCCGCAGCAACCTCGGTGCAACTCCAGCCAGAATTTGTAAAATGACATACACATATCGCAGCTGCACTCTCTTCCCTCACAAACTCTCCCGTTGTAAAACACTTTGTTATATACTACCGCCTCCGCAATGCCAGTCACTAATCCGGTCGAGTACACCTACACGAACCCAGATGCTCCACCAAATACAGGCTCAACCTCTAAATCAATTCCACATCCGCCGGCCACCTCCAAAGTCGAACATGTTATCTCGGGCCTCAAGACCATCACATACGGCCTGGCCGAAATCCCATCCTCCGCGACCGACATAACATGTTTGTGGATGCTGCATCCTAGACTGCAAACCCAGGAATGCATGGCTCCGTTTGCTGCACAGTTCATCAAGAGTTGGAATAGCAGACCACGATCCAAGTCCCGAGGCTTGATAGCTGTGAGCTTCGACCAGCGCAATCACGGGTCTCGCGAAGTAAGTGCCATCGCGAACGAGGCATGGCGGAGCGGCAACGAGAAGCATGCCCAAGACATGTTTAGCTGTTACCACGGTACTAGCACAGATACGAGCCAGCTACTGGACCACATCACGTCCTACGTCTTTCCTGACGCCTCAGACACAAGAGAGATAACACAAAACATCGTCTTTGGCATCTCCCTTGGCGGCCACGCAGCCTGGCATATTCTAATGCAGGACCCTCGCTTCAGCGCCGCCATAATAGTAATCGGATGTCCAGACTACACCAAACTCATGTTCGACCGCGCACGTCTCTCGAAACGCAAGACCTGGACAGAGACACAAGGACGCGATTTTGTTGGCAGTACAGATTTTCCCACCGGTCTCGTGAAGGCTGTTCGTCAATACGATCCGGCGGGCCTGGTCCTCGGCACACTCCTCGAGCATTCGCCGCGGCGGCGTCAACGGCAGGAACACATGTACGATGATCTTACACAGCAGGAACAGGGCGTTTTACTACCACTTATGAGCAAGACGCTGGGTAACAAACGGATCATGAACATCTCCGGTGGTGCAGATAAATTAGTCCCCTATCTCATGGGAAAGCCGTTTCTGGATTGGCTGAAGAAGGTCTGCGGATCAGGCGGTTTCTTTGAGAACGGTGGTCTGCACTTTGAGGACGTGATAATTCCCACCGCTGGGCATGAGGTGCCGCCTGAGATGGTGGCATATATGGAGCGGTTCCTGATTGAGACGATAGAGGACGAGGGAATGACAGATACCGGAAAGCAGGGCAAGAGAGACAGCAGGATCTAATAGAGAACTGCCCAAGGTTCGTTGCTTGCTCTGGCAGTCAACTGGCGAATCAGTTTCCTCCCCGAGACTGATATGAGCCGTCCATGCCTATTCGGCGCGCACAACTAGACAAAAATACTTTTTACGTGCTGGCTAGTACCAATTTCCCCTATGACCTTTTCGAACTCACGCGTACTCTGCTGTCCCGTTGAGCGTAGCCAGAGTGACTAACCCACCACCCACTGTGCATCCAATGGATCTTTTCGCCACGCCCGCACGAGTCTCCTCACACCCTGCCCTTCAATCACATAGTCTCCCGGGTTCCGTTCATCATCATCCAGCATGGTACTCAACGTGTCGTTACGGGACGGATCCATCAACGCTACCACAATCACAGCTTTGTACCGGAGGAAAGTGTGCGAGGTTTGCGCGTCCGATTGTTCAACTCCCAAAACCCCCCAGCACGTAATCCCCAGACCAGGCTCCCCAAACAGCAGAAAGGTCAAGTCTGGGGTGTTCGAAGGCGAAGTCGACGTCGTAGATGCAAAAGGAGCCAGAAGCTCCAGCCACGGCACTTTCCTCTTGTCTACTAAGCTCCTGGCCTCTTCGATCGTGACCCAGTTGGGCCCGCCTATTTTGTGCTGCGGAAGCCTGTCGAGTTGCGCGATGAGCGGGGTGCTGAGCGGATGCGATGTCTTGTCGAGCCTGTAGGCGGTGGCGCGAACGAGCAAGCCGTGTGGCAGGATTCGGGCGGTCAGGCTGCCGGACGAGATGTTCATGCGGGCGACGTCTGGGTCGTCGACTTCGGGTTTGCTGAGCGTGGCCGGCGCCCAGCGGAGTCCGTCGACGTCGAGTTTGGGCCAGTTGTTCACTAGCAACGCCAGTGGGACCTCTTCTAGGTCCGGGAGCCGGAAGAAGGCTACTTGCCGGGCGCTTGCGTCGGGGATCTTCAATAGGGCGGCTCTTGAAGCCTTTGAGAACATGAGGACACTGCTGATGCATGTTGTCACGTCTTCTGGTTTGGTCGTTGCTCGGTATTGTGCTGCGTGCCAGACGAGCCACGACCAAGATCCCAAAGCTCTGTTGAGCTCGATGTTTTCCAGAGCCGGTACGAACTCTGGTAGTGCATCGGACGCGAGAGGCCATTTTAGATAGAGCTCGGATTTTCCGCGTTCGTGCGGTCCTGTCCACCGTGTTGGAGCCCCGATCTCAAGACAGAAGAATTCTTTCCTATCGATCACACCATCTTGGACCTGGAAGTACAGGCCTGTCTTGGCGAACATGCCTTCTTGCATTGTCCACAGTCGGCGAAACCATCTGGCTGTGGCAAAGCGGAGGCATAATATCTCGATGGGAGTATTGAGAGTGAGCTGCTGCAGACCTGCGTCCAGCACTAGCGTTACGTCAGCTCGGTCGTAGATGTCTGCCATCTGCAAGATAGCCGATCGCCGCAGCGTCGGAGACAACGGGACGCACAATGTGTCAATCCAGAACGCTACGTGCATGCGGCTCTTTGAGTGGGTGTGGCGCTCTACACACTCATTGCAAGCCTGCTGGATCTTTAGGATTTGGCAGGTTGGCAGGCTGTTGGAGCGAGGATTCCCAAGGCCGTCACTCCACACGTGCGAGATGGCGACGTAACTGTATCCACGGGACGGAATGACCTTGAGGGGCAGCCCGGTACTCTTGGTGCTTGAGATATCGACAAGAACGATGGGCCAAGCAGGTGCGTCCTCCTCGCGAGCATTCTGCTGCTCGTTGACGTAGAAAGCTGACACTTCGTCCGCAATGTCCACCATTGGGCATTGGCACGTAGGAACGACGTGTCTCACTTGATATTCGGTCTCTTTGATGTTCGTCCGAATGCATCTTCGAGTGGTGCACTGCTTGTGGTCCTGCATGTCAAAAGGAGGGAGATAGCTCGCAAAATACGCCAGTCGGATCGACCATGAAAGAAGAGACTGGTCGATATCATAGGGACACCAGCCAGCATCCTGTAGACGGCGTTTGAGATAGGACACGACCTCATCGGATGTTGCAGGCGGTCTGAGCGTGCTAACTTGAGCAGATACACTTCGGTTGACAGTCTTACGTTCTTTGGAAAGACCCACCCAGATCGTGCTGAGACTCCACGCGAGGTTGGTCAGCGAAAGATGTAGCTCATCGTCCAGTATAGGGCGGCCTGCGTGTTTCTTGCGCAGGTCTTGGAACAGGTTAAGGATCGTTCTCTGCTCTTGGAGTAGAGAGTGTCGTTCTTTGAGCTCCCTAAGCATGTCATCATCGGTCATAGCAGCCAGTTTCTGACGCAGGACGTCAGTAAAGGACGAAATTGGCTCCAGGCTTAGGAATAGCCGCTCCCTGCCGGAGGCATCGACCTGTCGACGCAGAAATCCCGCAGACAAGAAACGTTTCCGCAAACGCTCATAACCGAAGACAGACCTGAAGTAACTCAGCAGTTTCGGAGATAGGAAGAGGCTTTGGTCATCGTAATTGGGTATGATAATCGGAGGTGCAGCGTCTTGGGTTCCAACTGCGAAGAACAGAGCAAGCGGTGCTACGAATGCATAGGACTGCATTAGGGCTGAATACTCCTGCTCTGATCGGCCTTGGACATAATCTCCTTTATCCAACAGGGCTCCGTCCAGCCCGGCACGCTCTGGAAAGTGTTGAAGAGTTCCTCCATCGTACTCGTACACAAGATAGTCCTGAGCTAGGTAAGGTATCACGGGATGCGGCCGTCCTCCTTCGACTTCTGGGAAGTTATCCATTCACTAGACGACGCCGGTAATGGTTCTAAGCGGACTCGCCGAGGTCTGGCGCGGAGGCGGATATCATTGGAACGTCTTAGTACTTCGAAAGCTTTTCAAAAGAGGTGCAAAGAGAATGATGAGCCATCTTTATGAGCAGCTGTTACAGCAGTTGAATTTCTCGTCAACATCGCGTGAGACTCGCCTTTCGCGGGCTTGGCTAGCGAATGAGCAATTGTCCTTGCCTGAAATCCGCAGCACCTCGCAAAGTGAGGCCTCGGACTAGTCTGATGTACGCGGCATATTAGTCTCACCGTTTCCATAAGCACCGATCAGCGAACATATATAGCTACTAACAAAGATAAGGGCATATCCACTTAGCGAGTCAGTGCTTCGCCAAGATCGGATAATCTTCATCGAGGTCAACTCCGGTCTAAGCCCAGAGTAAGGCTTCTCTCACTTACCTCCGACTTATTATTACGTGGGTGAGCCTTACCCGTGATGTACTCGACCAGAAGCGCTTGTGGCTTCCCCAATCCGTTTATGGTTCTGCAACACGGGGAAAGGAGGGGGATTGCGGGCAAAGGGACGCGGAGATGATTCTCCTCGTTGGCGCTTCTCGTATTTGGTCTCATGTTTCGTGCTCTCGCAGAGTCACCGAAAGAAGTCTTATAAAGTCGTATGAACTCGGTGGATTGATGATCAGACGAGTAGTTCAAATACTTCTGTTAACAGCTCAGGTATTTGCAAGCACTGCAAAACAACTTCCACACGTGTAGATTGCACCTTATCAACACTCATTCATCAGTACTGCTCTCTTTTGATCACTCAATATGCCGCGCGAAGACATTTCCTTCAAGACCTCCGACAATGTCGAATTGCGGGGATGGTTCTACAAGTGCGAGGGCGCCAATAGCGGCAAACTTCCATGTCTCGTAATGGCTCACGGGTTTACTGCTCTGAAGGAGATGGATCTCAACACGTTCGCCGAGCACTTCATATCCAAGCTCCCTATATCATGCCTCGTGTACGATAACCGTGGCTTTGGCGACAGTGACACTAAAGACGGCCAGCCACGTTACGAGATCATCCCTGCCCAACAAACAAGTGATTACTCAGATGCGATTACTTATGCCCAATCCCGATCAGACGTAGATCCCAACAAGATTGGTCTCTGGGGTAGTTCGTACAGTGGTGGCCATGTTCTGTGGGTTGGTGCTGTCGACAAAAGAGTCAAGGCGGTACTTTGTCAAGTGCCATGCGTTGATGGATGGGCGAACTTTCACAGGCTGATCCGCCCTGATTTCATGGCAGGATTGAATCAGTTATTCCAGGATGGTGAGTCAGGCGAGATTTTGTCGTCATGACATTGGCTGACGGTGAATGCTGCATAGATCGTCTAGCACGAGCAGCAGGAAAGCCTGCCGGAACGATACCTGTGGTTGATCAAGATGTCCATGCCC
This sequence comes from Herpotrichiellaceae sp. UM238, assembly GCA_000315175.1. Lineage (NCBI taxonomy): Eukaryota > Fungi > Ascomycota > Eurotiomycetes > Chaetothyriales > Herpotrichiellaceae > Herpotrichiellaceae sp. UM238. Next base: position 134,000 of record AMYF01000132.1, on the reverse strand, counting down.
CATCTGCGTTGCCCACCCCGGATAGCTATGAGTTCTTTAAGGCGTGGGAAACAAAGAGCAATTGGAGGAACGAAGTGACTGTCAAGAGGTATGTACTTTTTCGTGAGCTGCAGCACATACTGCTGACGAACAAAACAGCATCGAGGCATTTCGGGAGTATAATCCCTCCGCCCACATACACCATATTTCTCCTACGCCGTTGTTGATGACCGTTGCACAAAATGATGTTCTCACGCCTACTGATCTTGCCCTGGAGGCTTTCTCTCGTGCTCTCGAGCCGAAGCAGCTCCACATCTTGCCAGGGGGTCATTTTGATGGGTACTCGGGACCAAACTTTGAGTTGAATGCTGGGTGCCAGGCTGAATTCCTTCGCAAACATCTCTGCTCAGATAGATGACAGGATAGTGCTGAAAAGTTACGGGAAAGGTGCAAAAATGGGGAAACATGCCGCGCTACTTGCTGAGCGCTTCTCCCACCTAAAACGAATCCAAGAACGGAGCTTGCATTAATCTTACCCTTTGATGGTTTCCTAGCTTGTGGACGTGCTCTCAACCATGAAAGCTTGGATGGGGACCAGAAGCACCCTGAGAGCCTCATTCTAGCTGTCACCCCGAATCGTCTCGCTGTCATTCAAGCGGCGCATAAGTGCTAGGGATGCTATTCCAAGATTAGCCGGCGGCTTATCACGCCGGCTTCGCTGCTGCCGGGTACACTCAAATGTTGAAGGCTAACCCTTGGCATTTCATAATATGGGGTTTTGCTTCACTATCGTCTCGGATAGCTATTGTCGATAGTCACCTTCCCAAACTTCAGGTCTAGACAATCCGGATTTGTCTGTATGGAATAACCGCATACTTACATTGAGATGTCAGTGCGACTATCATCAGGAATGGTCATATGGCCTGCTCCCCATACGACGAATGTTGGATGCACACCTATAATGTTGCGTTGATGTGTAGCCGCTGTAGCAGAAGCCTTGAACCTGGCGTCTAAAGATTAGATATCAATCATAGTTGAGTAGCGTGGCGAGTTTGGCCGCGACCCATGTGCGGGCCACTGACCGGGTTGGATATAAGAAGCTAACTATGTCAGGTATAGCTTAAAACCTCAGCCGGTCTCGGGGAGTCTCTACTGTAAGTCTACCGCTTTTGCTACCTCTACTACAGCTAAGGCTTGATAATAACCCTGAAATGGTCCGCGGACGAGCCTTACGCGGTCACTCTACTCGTTCATCTCAATCTTACTCTCTAACTTCCTTGAATCCCTCAATTCGACCAATCTCTTCAACGCCTTATCCAGCGGAATGAGCTGACCCATTTTTTGAGTGGCAGGATCGTCCCGATTTCGGATATTGACAGTGCGGGTCTCCTGCTCCTTGGCGCCGACCACTGGCACAACGTATTAGTAACCTCGTACATCGAACGTGACAAGCAAGACTTACCAAAAGTGAAATTGTATTGCTCGATTTGAGCATTTCGGATCTTCTTCTGCAAGGTATTGCCACTCAAATCGACATCAACGTACATTCTTGCCTTGTGGAAGATGGCTTGAAGCTCCTTCACATAATCCTCAGCACCCTTCATGACGGGGATGATCATGATCTGTCTCGGTGAAAGCCAGAAAGGCCACTTTCCGCCAAAGTGCTCGCAGAGGATGGCGATGAAGCGTTCAAAAGAACCAATAATAGCACGGTGGATCATGACTGGTCGTGCCATGCCAGTGGTGAGAGCGTTCGGATCTTTCTCTTTCTCCTTGGCTGCATCCGTGTCAGCCGCCGCGACTTCTCCAGTCCTGTACTCAAGCTTGAAGTTTTGAGGTCCTTGGAAGTCGAGCTGTATGGTGGCGCATTGGAACTCTCGACCTAGAGCATCCGATATCGTAATGTCAATCTTCGGTCCGTAGAAGGCACCGTCACCCGGATTCAGCTCCCAGTCGTCTCCTCGAAAGTCCTGCAGAGCCTGCTTCAGCTGAGCTTCAGCTGCGTCCCATTCTTCGATCCTGCCCATGAAACCTTCTGGTCTGGTGGAGAGCTTGAGCTTGAAAGGGAAACCGAAGAGCTTATAGACGCTATCCATGAAGTCGAACAAGCCCTTAATCTCAGCCATGATTTGAGCATTGGTGCAGAAAATGTGGGTGTCATCTTGCTGGAACTTTCGCACTCGTGTCAAACCTGATAATGCTCCCGACGCTTCGTTTCTGTGAAGAACGCCGAAATCTGCGATTCTCCATGGTAGCTCTCGATAGCTTCGTTCTTCGTCTTTAAAAAGGAGGCAATGACCTGGGCAATTCATAGGCTTCAGCGCGAAAACTCCCTTGTCTTTATCATCATTCTTCGGGTTGGCGACGGGTCTACCATCTGGCTTCTGGTCGGTCAGAGGCATAGGCTCAGCAATATCATCATCGACCTTCACCCTGAACATATCATCTTGGTAGTGTTGCCAGTGACCCGATGTCTTCCATAGATCGACATTGTACATGTTTGGAGACTGGACTTCGTCGTAGCCTCTGACCCAGTATTCGTCCCGTAGCATGGCCTGTAAAGCATTGAATATCCTCGTGCCATGAGGAAGCAGAAACGGTGAGCCTGGCGACATTTGGGAGAAGAAAAAAAGCTTCTGTTGCTTGCCGATGAGCTGATGATTGCGCTTCTTGGCCTCCTCGAGCATATGCTCCCAGTCTTTAAGGCCTTGCTTGGTAGGGAAAGCAACGGCATGAATCCGCTGCAGAGAGTCGTTGGCTTGGTCTCCAAGGAAATATGCTGACGAGTTCTTCATAATCTTGAAAGCCTCAATTTTTCTGGTATTCTGAATGTGTGGACCTTGGCATAAATCGACCAGGTCTCCATTTCGGTAGACAGTAGACTTCTCGCCTTTCACAAGCTTTTCAATGTAGTGCGTTTTGTACTTGCTGTAGCCAAACATCTTCAAGAGGTCGTCCTTACTGACTTCCAATCTTACGAATTGTTGTTTGTCTTTGGTGGTGAACTTCTTCGCCCGTGACTCTAGAGAGGGCCAGTCCGCTTCCGTGACAGCACGGCCTTCCTCAAGCGCCATGTCGTAGAAAAACCCCATGTCGGTTGGCGGACCGTGCGACAAGCGGCATCCATACTCGTGTTCAGCACACTCACCGAGGACATGAGCAGAAGAGTGCCAGAAGACATATCGTCCTTCTTTATCTTCGAAGGTATAGTATCCGACCGAGCAATCGTTTTCCAGCGGCCGATCCAAATCCCACACACTACCGTCGACCTTCGCAACAACTATCTTGGCCGCTCGCTCCTTTGGCACTTCCTTCAGTAGCTTTCCTGGCGTAGTGTCCCAAGCATTGCCGTCAATCTCTCTCGTGACGCCTGGCTCCGGGTTAAACTTGATTTTGATTGGTGTCTTTTCTCTCGAAGCTAGTTCTTCGTCATATTTCTTTTTGAGTTCATCGAAAAGTTGATTCCTTGCAAAAATGAAATCTGGTAGTTGACCTGGCGCTCCAGTGGGCTTGGGTTGTGCTTTTTCAGCCATACCTTTCTTGCCAGCTGCGATTTTGTTCCCTTGAACAGCAGTGACGGTCTGACCTTTTAACCCTTGAGTTTGTGACTCAGGGGCCGCTGGAATAGTGCCGTTTTGAGTCATTGGCTCGCTGTTGAGAGTGCCCCAAAGGTCATGAGGACGAAGACTGATATTTCTTTGATGGCTCATGGCTAATGGTGCATAACCTGTTGTGGAGAAGTGTTTGTGGGTATTTGTGACCCAATATCGAAATCTAGGCTGGGTCGTGGTGGTGTGCTTCAGGAAGTCGGCAATATCCACACAGATTTTCCGACAAGTTGTGGTTGGAGAGCGCGTCAAATAATTCTGCATGCACCCAGCGGACATCAAGAAAATTATCAAAGCTGCGCTCACATCTACCTACGCCGAACAATCTTTTTCTATATCCACGATGTCGTTTCGTGGCAATTCAAGAGGTGGTGGTAGAGGAGGTGGATCTAGAGGAGGGTCGTTTGCAGGTCGAGGTGGTGAGTGCAGAGAAAAAGTTCCCGGCGCAAAAAGTGGGCAAAATGTCTGACAACGAGATGCGAAGGACGAGGTGGCTTTCAACAACAGAGCTTCGGACCTCCTGCGCAAGTGCTAGGTACGCTCAGAGTTCCTCGAGAAGTGTCGCGGTCTAACTTTTGGGCAGAAATGGGCACATTCGTGCATGCATGCGAGGGTGAAATGGTCTGCGAGTCGATAAATCCGAAGATACCTTACTTCAATGCTCCGGTCTACCTCGAGAACAAGGTGTGAGAGACGCAAGAAAGAGCCTGGAGAGATGCTAACAAAGAAGAAGACTGCAATTGGCAAAGTCGACGAGATTTTGGGACCGATAAATCAAGTCTACTTTACAATCAAGCCGCAGGAAGGTATTCAAGCTACATCTTTCAAGTCGGGTGATAAATTCTACATTGGCGGCGACAAACTCCTGCCGCTGGAGAAGTAAAAGCGTCAAAAGCTCCGTCTGGTTTGAAATTGCTAATGGTGACGCAGGTTCTTGCCGAAACCAAAGCCAGTCGGTAAGCCGCCGTTTCCTGAGGCTTCCTACTGCTTTAGCTGACGTACAAAACAGGCGTAACGAAAAAGAAGTCAGCAGGGGCAGGGAGAGGAGGTCGCGGTAGTGGTCGCGGTGCGCCCAGAGGACGAGGTGGTCCATCAAGGGGTGCTCCCAGAGGACGGGGTGCTTTCGGGGGTGCATCGAGAGGCGGAAGCGGGTTTGGTCGAGGTGCTCCTCGTGGCAGAGGAGGCAGCTTTGGTGGACGAGGGAGAGGACGCGGTTATTAAGTTGGACCATATGCTCCAGAGAGCTTGCTTATGCATCGATGAGGCGTTCAGGAAATACCCCCGGAAATGGAAAATCGATTACGGGACCAGCATCATGGGCATCGTTAGTCGGGAACAGAGATATTGCGGGGAGAAAGCCACGCATGCTTTCCGACAGAGTCACTCATATGTGATTTCTGAATGTTTGTAAAGCCGCTCACGCTCACAAGGCTTCAGCTCGCATACCAAGCAATTTTGGCTCCCGCACATGCATGCCTGCCCTTCTGGTGGCTGTGGTAGATGCAGATCTGGGTGACGTAGCTTGCCGCTTCCTTGCTGGTTTGCCTGCATCAGTGTGAGATCTCATCCACACGTTGTTTTGTTATGAGACTGGCATATCCTCAGCACATTTAACATAATTCTCTGCCTCTTCTTGGTATTCTGACCCGAAACTCCTACCTCTACTTGCGTCTTGGTTCACTGTGCACACGTTTGACCCCCAAACCGACACGTCGGCCTTACACTCGAACCACAGGCCACACCGAACATGTCGCAACGAAAAAGTGCGAGCTCAGTCGGGCAGGATGATTCGGTAGCGAAACCCAAAGATCCAGCGCAGAGCAAACAGGCCATGCTGCTGTCACAAGACGCGGGCCACTTTTCTCTGATCAAGTATGTAGACTTCTTGCTGGAGAGAACTTGACTGCTCATTGCTAATACCAAGACAGGGCGATGCATCTGGCTGATCTGATCACCGAGATGAATGGATTCTGCGGCTGTACGACCCCCTAGCGCGCGAACATATGTGCAGAAGCTCACTGATCGCAGTTATGGCCGTCCTGTCCGCAATGCGATACTGCCTAGGTGACGCATCAGACCTGAAGAACTTGTGGCTCGCCTTCTTCTTTATGCCATTCGGCCTATTCTTCGACTTTTTCGATGGCAAAGTTGCGAGATGGAGGAAGAAGTCGTCACTGATGGGCCAAGAGCTGGACTCCCTCGCTGATCTGGTACGTTGCACCCTGAAAGACACACTTGAAATATGCTAATAAACGAAGATATCATTTGGTGTTGCACCGGCCTCTATTGGCTTCGCTATTGGACTCCGGACCTTCGTCGATCAGCTCTTTCTAAGCTTCTACGTTCTCTGCGGCCTCACTCGTCTAGCGCGGTTCAACGTGACAGTGGCGATGCTACCCAAGGATAAGACAGGAAAGTCCAAGTACTTTGAGGGAACACCGATACCGTTCGCATGCTTGACGTCTGCCGCAATCATGGCGAGCTGGACATTCATGAACATGATACACGATAAGCTGCCTTTGGGGACAGCCCTGGCTGGCACGCCGCTGGAATTCCATCCTGTCACGGCTCTTTTCATACTCAATGGCTGTCTCATGACCTCAAGGTCCGTGAAGGTGCCAAAGCCATGAGCGTAAAACGATAGCTGAGAGAGCATGAGTTGCATTTCCTCACATGGACTGTAGAAAACAAAATGCGAATCACATGCAATCCCAGGCAATGCTAGTCGAGCTCTTCTGAATCGCACTGCAACCAGCGACCATCCGCATCCAGCATCTTCATTGATCTTACGGTGAACCGTCGAGTTTCCGCGTTGAGAGGATACCTGTAGGCAATATCGTCGAAATGCGGCCGAGGTTTCTACGACGAGACTGGTTTTCTAATCACCTGTGGCTCCTTGAAGAGACCTGGCTGTGAGAAAGCCTAAGGACTTTTGTCGCACATGTTGTCAGAAAGCGCGACTTGTCCGAAGCGGTCAATCGTCGTACATATCTCGACGCGTTTGTGGCAGTGTCGCTTTGCCTCAGTTCACCAAAACAATTCAACTACGTGAGTTAAAGACTGTGAGCAGAAAATAGGCAAACTTGACATGATTTCAGGATCTCTGTCACGCCCTACTCTCTCACTTGCTCGCAGAGTTCTATGCTCAACAGGCGTCGCTACAGGCCAAACAAGGTGTTCGACCGATGCAATTTTCCATGATGGCTGCTGCTTCTTGAAATGCAGGCGAGTTCTATTTATAGCTCAGCCTCATCGCGTCTTCTAAACGGCAAGCAGAGCACGCGTCGCAGGTTTGTTGTGCTGTCCCTCTGCAAAGTTTGATCCAGTTCGCGGGTATCTCATGCGCCAGATGGGACGCAAATCCTCGAATCGATACGATCAACATACGAGGCACCATGGATTTCGGACGCTCCGGCATGGGGCTTCCTGGAGGCATTCTGTCGGAGAATAACGTCACGGACACAAGGAAATTTAAATTCAAGACACTAAAACGAGGATCCTTGCAGACGATGAACTCAGGTGCTAAGGTTACCCACAGTATAGGTCGTCATACCGGCTCTTTGATGCCATGTGTGGCAGAGCAATCCACGAGCACAGGCTTCACTTTCGATGCCCTGAAAGATGATCCAAGAGCGATACGTGTTCTCAGGATACGAGGCACAGACAAAAATGGCTATATCAAGTGCTTCCTTCGAGATGCAGTGCTTGGCAAAGATGAATATATTGCAATATCACATGTCTGGGGAAGTGATCAGGAAAGCTTCAAGATCCTCATCAACGATCGCTTTGCCTGGGTGAGGCCTCCGTTATGGACCTTCCTTAAATACGCTGAAACGAACCTTGTCAACGTCGACCTTTGGATTGATGCTCTGTGTATCAACCAGAAGAAAATTTCTGAGAAGAATCAACAGATACCCTTGATGGATCAGATCTTTTCGGGAGCCAAAGAGGTGATATCATGGCTAGATGGGCCTGCACCGGCAATGTGGCAACCCGGTGTGACGGATCCAAACATACTGGGCGCCCAAATGCTTGCTAATTTCATCAACAAAGAATGGACCAGCGACAGCATGAGAGAGTTGGGTGACCTCGTAGCCGGTGCCCTCCTGAGACTCATGGAGCACAAATACTGGTCTCGACTGTGGGTCGTACAAGAGATCAAGTTAGCCCGCCGGATTTCGCTCTGTTGGCAAGGCCAGATCATATCATGGACTAAACTGAGATCCGTAATGCTGTCTCTGTCCAGTCTCAATACCCATAAAACAGATTTCAGTCAATGCTTAGCCGACCATCTTCGGAACACGAGATGGGAAACGAAAGATTTGGCCTTTTCCAGCTTTTTCGAGGAAGACATCGACCTAGATATTGAGGATGTACGATCAGAACATCTGCTGGCTGCAGCAGGAAGGAAGCTTCCCATCCTTGATCTTATTATCAAGTTCCGGAACCACGCTTGCTCAGTCATTCACGACCATGTGTTTGCATTGCTGGCACTTGCAGAGAATGGCGACTTCTTTCAGCCAGACTATTCCGACAAGACGACCTCGCTCCTGGCAAAGGTATTGACGTCATCAGCAAAGGACCCTCATCCAGACCAGACACAGCAGCTTGGACATGTTTTGCAGATCGACCCAAGTCGAGGTATAGACTTTCCTATTCTTGTCAAAGGCGCGAACGTCTCTGAGGGCGAACTAGACCCTGAGAAGGTCTGCCGGCCTGATGGTCGCATACTTGATGTCTGCTCTCAATGCCGTCGAGAGCTGTCAACGCGAAACTTCCACAACGAAGTATTTGCGTGCCTACCGGAGATCAACCTCTATTTCACTCTGGGATGTAAGGCTTTAGAAGCCGGATGTACAAGTTCTGAGCAAAAGATTCAATGCCACCTCGAGAATTTAGCAGTGGTGCACACTCGTCCGACCAGCCAGACTCGAAGTCGCATTCATTTAGACAGTGCCACGTCTTACTCCGCCAAGAAGAGCCTGACGCATCTTGAATTCATCTACCTCCCAGCGTTACGTACTGTGAGGTTGCAGGGTGACTGGGGTGCCATCCATGAGTTCTTCCAGCTTGCCCGTTTGGCAGGCCGTCGCACTTCTCATTGCAGCCTGACGCGTTCTCAGAACTGGAGGTCATTATCCAAGACAGAGAACTTTGGCAATGCGTTTCGACCTCGGCGGCGGCAACGTATTGGACTGCAGGCATTCAGTTAGGCCATGGGCAAGGGATCAGAAATGCATCTGACGCGATGATCATGAGCGCGTAAAGCCCGATCGACTCGTTCGCGGAGTCGCGCAGTGATTCTCCACACAACGCCCAATGCGATGTTGCGCGTCTGCATCAAGGGGCGGCCAAGTGCATTCTGCGAGTCATCTTTTGGTGTGGTGCCCCTGAAGCACATTTGGTTTAGCGCGATGCCCTTCCGCCGAATACGCGGTGCACATACCGAAGCGATTTGCGCCGTCGCTTATCAGACCCCTGAACTGAGGCGCACGCAGTCTTGCAGTTCAACATGCTTTAATGGCTTTCAGGATTGGGTGATCGTGCAGCACAAGCTGTTGCGAATTTGGCCCTAGCTCCCTCAAGCCACAAATATGGGGAGCTACGTAGTCTTGTGGCAAGTTGACCAATAAGCAGCGGTTGTTCTTTTGCTTCAACCAATTTACAGCCTGTATCTAAAGCCTACCTTATATTATCGCAGAATCGGAGCCACAGACGAGAGCTCATATAGATGCTCTCGTTGAACTTCGTCTCGGAGATAAGTACTTGTTCTGAGGTCGCACCACACCTTCAGCTAGCCCCCAGTAAGGATATTTCAAGGTTTTGGCGTCGTCCAGATCGGGACGACGCCACCGTTAGCAATTAACATAGCGTAGGCCAGTAGTGTCATTATTACGATGAGCTGCCCACAACACTAACACTTTATTCAGGAGATCTCCAGTGTCTTTTAGCGACACTGTTCTATTTGTGAAAAAGCAGAGCGGGACCTTGCGCCTCTAGATCCACTGTCCACGAGTAGTTTAGTCAGCTGTCATTCCCAATTGACCATGCCATCTATGGGAAGGCTGGAACAGATTTCGATCCTTCCAGAAGGTGTCCAATAAGATTCAGTTATGGAAAGCGTGCCGACAAACCTTACCATTGATTTGCTCTTAGACCCGCCACCAATTACTCCAAAGTCATGCTCGATATAGTTTAGTTTACATGAGGGCAGCGCTCGAATGACTGTTAGGTGGACTAATGAAGCTTATCAAATGTCACGAGATTACTGCCACCATTTCGTCTTCCTATCAGTTACTTCAGGCGCTATCCGTGCACCCGTCTCGCTCAACCATTTTTACACCGTGCGGCAGCGTTCCGGCAAATTGCCGCACGCTGTTGCATCGCCATGCCCACGTAGCCAATTAGTGATATTCATTATGACGTTCCTTCTGAACCCGTGACACATTCCTGCCCATTGCCAAACTGACCTTCCTGCCGAAAGATGCCTGATGTCATGTACGGAAGACACAACGAAGGGTATTGGAATAGTACTATTTCCCGTTGGTCTTTCGCGTTCATTCCTACTGTATCACCAACCTAGAAGTGTCATCCCTTGATTGTTGTACGAATAATAACTTGCTGACCCTAAAAGCACTGCCGTTTCCCCATATTCAATTTTGCTTTGCGCTAGCTTCAACTTTTTTGGATACATTGATACCTGGCTGAGAATTTGCCCCAGAGATATAGTTGCCTCCGATACCCTGGCGAATGATAACGCCCAACCACTTGATCGTCATCCCATATCAGAGCCAAGCTCAACCACCGCATGAGCTCGATTTCAACACATAGGTGAAGATTGCTTATTGCCCACAGGATCTCGCGCATGTCCAGCGAAACTTGCTCAACAGGCAACAATAAGAACTAAACCACGTGCACCATGGCGGTCCGTTGACCTTGAGCGCAACAGCTCGTTCAACTCTCTTTATCCATCTTCCTTCTTGACGTTCCCCAATCCGACTACCGGCGGCACTGTGATAACCAGGGCGATAGCGACAATTCTCTCCACAACGAACAGGCCCACAACTGATTGACCAGCATCAAAGCCTTCCGTGATTGCAGCACAAGGACAAAAAGTCTGCAATCCAGCACCACAAGGGCTCGTATTAGTGATCATGGACAGAAAGGGATCAGCTCGGCCAGTCCCTCAGTCGCTAGACATAAGCATCACCCGACCTGCGATGTCGAAAAGAACCATCAGCTCTCCTGCGTCACCTAAAACACCGACCATCGAAAGTTTTGCACAGAGGGGTGATCACAATATGCTGACACCGCCGTCATCCCCACCTAGACGGCTTGGCGCTTCGAGCGATATGATGGTTGAGTTCGAGTCCTTAGAAGATCCTAGGTCATCCGTCGACGTGCCACGGTCTTTCACATATACCGACGATGGTATTATAGTGTGCCCATACCGTGTCGAAACTTTAAAGGATCAAAACGGCCAGAAACAGAGGTTTGGCTACGGGGTCTGGAGCGACGTCTTCAAAGGCACATGTCACTACAAGAACGTGATCAACCACGGTCTGATGACTCCACCTCCTCGAGGCATACTTGCGCCGCTCCTGGTCGCAGTCAAGTCTCCTGCTCGAAAGGACGCTTGTGCCATTCTCCGCCACGAAGCCCAAACACTGAGCAGGCTCAGAGAGCTTGACACCGATGAGCAACACGTTGCAGCCTTCTACGGCGTCATGGAAGACGGGGCATCTCTAGTACTCGCAGCGCACCCATTGCCGCTGGAAGAACACATCAGATCATGCTCAAAAAGCGCTCAAAGGACCATGACCACAGCCAACATGTCGTCACCAGTGATTGGCAATGTGTCCGTCTGGCTAGATCTAGCGGACAAGCTCATCACATCGCTTGACTGGATTCACAACGAAGCTGCTATCGTTCATGGAGATATTAAGCCAGGGAACGTCCTTCTCAAGCCAATACCTGATGGACCTGCCCAGAACGACAAATTCCATTTTCAGCCCCTTTTCATCGACTTCTCTTCCAGTCAACGGCTAGACTCGACAACAGTAACGCCAAACACATTATCGGCCGTGACGAAAGAATACACAGCGCCGGAGCTTCTTACCGTTGCCGTTTTGGCGCGCCCTAACTCCTGTGCGACGACAGCATCGGACGTCTTCTCTCTAGCAGTAACACTACTAGTTGCAGCGACGGGTGATCCCATGGTCTACAGCGGCTTCTCCGCAATGCAACGACAAATGCTTGCCACACAGGGATGGGGTGTACTCAACAACGTTCGATCACTAAGCTCAAGGGTGCCAAGGCAGGGCATCGTGAGTAGGGTCCTGGAAAAAGCAGTTCTGAAGAAGGACTTGGGGCGCATCAGCACGAGTGAATGGCTGACAGTGGTGCATAACGCGCAAAAAGACGTCGAGGAGCAACCGAAACTGTAAGACGATCAACGACACAGGTGGTTTGGAAAGTCATCCGCATTAGAAGGATTTTCAAAATGTATCGGCATTGTATGAGTACTACCCGATACCTGTTGTATTGACTTGGGTCTACGACTTCACGACCTGTGTTTTCCACCTATTTGGGATTAGCGATGGCGCAAAGGTGTTTTCAATGCACCGTAGTGCATCCAAAAGTGTTTGTCTACATGTATCAAAAGCCTCCATACCATATATCTCACTTTCCATGTTACAAATAAGGATCAAGGTTCAGATCTCATGTTTTGGGTCCACTTCCGCTCCTCAACTACCCCACATGAGAAGACCTCCGCTCTTGCTGCTTCACTGCCCGAGAGCATGCGTGACCTTCTCCATCTTCTCCGTCGTAATCCTGCCGTCATCGTGAAGCCTCTGTTCTGGCAAATTAGCAAACAGATTCGCGACGACATCGCTGCTCCAGAACGCCTCGACCCGCTTGAGTCTTCTCAGGATATGAACAACTCGGCGCCGCATCTCGCCCGTTGGCGCCAGTCGCTCCGGTTCCGACAACACCACCATGACCGGCATGACGAGGTCTTTGCTGTTGGGCCGCTGGACCAGAGACTCCCAGTCGATCGAATCGAGAGTGTCGAGGAACTCACCGACTTTGGACAGCCCTTCCGGGTCGTTTAAGACGTGGTAAGGACCTCCGTTGTGCTGCCTTCGCTGTGCTTGAATGATTAGGTGGAGCATGGTGTGGTAGCATTCGAGGATGATGTAATCGTTTTTGGTGAGCGGAATGTCGGCGGAGATACTGAAATGGTACCATTTGTCGAGATAAGAGGCTAGCTCGTCGTAAGTGAGAGAGAATGGGTCGTTGCACTCGGGGTCATCGCATTCGCTCTTCTCGTGGCCCCAGGCCACCGCAGGAAAGAAGGGCGCAGCCTCGTCCCTGATGGCTGCTTCGCAGTCATAGCGCCGACTCCAATTTGGGTCGTTCAGTCTGTCGCGGATCGTCTGAATAATCGCCGGGTCAGGTGGTTCGGCGATCGCCTTGTCAGCGCTGTGGTTCCAATAGATCACGCCCCGCAGCACTGTGAGTTCCAGCTCGTGGCTAACGCTGTTGCGCATCTTCTTCGCCTTAAGCTCCGTCACAAGTTGTAGGAAGCCTCGCAGGTGGACCAGTGCTGCACGGATGTCGTGCATCATGTTGTCGTGGAGCCAGAAGAGGATGCAGGCTGATAGCACGAGGTCAACTGATGCGCGCTGGTCGGAGTAGAAGTGTTTGAGTGCTTGGTTGTAGTGCCATACTCGGCGGTAGGGTTTCGTGATAAAGCTGCCAAAGTAGTGCTGCTCTGCTGCCATGCCGACTGCGACAAGGGCGTGCTTTAGGCCTGGATGTTCCCAGCTTGATTGTGGGAGGAACTGTTCGAAGACTGACGGTTTGAAGTAGCGGGCAAGCCATGGTGCTGCTAGTGAGCGGTAGGTCTCGAGGTAACGTGTCTCCTCGGGTGTGCCGTATGTTGGGATGAGAGACGGAACGGCGAATGAGGCGTGCTGGCCAGGACGTTGACCGGAGAAATTGGCTTCGTATCGCTGAAGCTTGGAGACGAGCTTGGAGTTCAGGTGTTCCAGGCCTTCATAGCGACATAACAGCCCAAGTTTCTGACAGGCATGGCATACAGGCTTGAACTCATCGCACTTGACATGCCGCCGTCGGCAAGTTAAACACCCAGTTCGGGCTTTTGGTGCCCAGGTCTTCTTAGATCTGCGGCCGGTCTTTGCGGCTTTGAGGGGCTCCTTCTTCGGCGGGACCAAATCTAGCGTCTCCAAAATGACCATGAGATATCTGTTAATACTTAATGTGCGCGGGGTGCATGGACATTCTATGGGTAATGGTCAACACGACGTTCACCAGTTCAGCGGGCGGCTAGTTGCCTGGCTGCCTAGAAACGGAGCAAGCCAAAGCGAGATTGGGGGGCCAGCATGGCTCTATTGATAGGGGTGACGCAGCCCCGTGATTCGCCCTAGTATTGACAATTCTTTGGCACAGAAATGTGACAATTACTGATCTCCAGCCGTGCGTAACAGTAGGCATGTTGACTGCAATACATCTTTATCACAATGATGATCACTCGTGCTCGACAGCAGGCTCCAAGGAAAATTCCGAAGGGAATTGAAAATGAAGCGATGTCTTCATGCTCCCACGAACCACGATGGAAACGAATTGTGCAGCAAAGCGCCAAGTCTACGTTCCCACCAGGATAGGAAGGTTTGATGTCGCAGATGATCAGAGGTGGAGGTCTACGAGAAAGGGTCGACCGGATCGAGACTGTCCACAAAGTTCTGCTCCTGGGGCTCCTTAATAACGATCAACGAATGTTAAGACACATTCGAACAAAATGCCTTGCCGCATAGAGACAAACACGTGGAAGCTTGTTCTTATGCATTGACCGAATCGCTTCGTCCTCTTCTTCCTCCTCAATTGCGCCGCTTTAATTCACAGACCAGAACTTGTACATGCGAAAGCTCGCTGCGCTCCCCTTCAGATCTAGGCCACCCCTGTTGCTTCCATAGCCCTAACCATGTCCACACGCGTTCTCATCGGGATCCAAGCCACCAAACTATGTATTCAGGTGCTTCAGCTCAACCCCGGAAATTGTGGCGGATACCAGCGAGTGATCAAACTGGCTCTGTGTACATGCAATGAGGGCAGCTCCGGAAAGGAAGGGGTTCGTGATGTAGCTGGCTTCGTCACAAGCGCTCAGTCGGCTCGCGATGGTAACGACACTACCGGCTGTTCATTGGTAGTGACCTATAAGGTCGAGGAAAAGGCGGTAGTCATAGGAGGTAGGAGCTCAAAAACCTCCAACCACCAGGGCTTTGTTGGCCCTGGAGCTTTTCAAACTTCACAAGAGATACATGGCCATGCCCACAACTGAGACTTCCGGTGCGATATCGGGAGTGGTGATAACCCGCTACCGCCAAAGCTGCTCGGTCAATAGCATCTGTAACCTCTAGATATGGTTGTTCCACTCGCTCCTTACTACGGTTGGACAATCTTGTTCGATCGTGATCCACAGTTTGCCCAGGTCGCATCGAAAAGCGATTGCGAACAGTGACCCAATGGTTCGCGCATATAACAGTCCTATCGCAACATTGAACACCATTCTTGACGCTTAACTGAAGACAGTCGTAGAAGGAAGAACACAACTGAGATTTTGGACACGTGTAGGACGATAATGAACCTCGGATGGCACAAGGTCAATCGACTTTCCGTGTCCCTCGAGCATGCACCGAGGATGACCCGTGACTGGATTGTGGTCGAGACTACCACTATGCATATCATGTTATCGTCAAATCTGAAGCCATGGCTGATGGGTGGTCGAACAACACCTCTGACGCGAAGAGCGGACCGCAAACAAGGGCAAGTGCTGTTGCGATCAGAATCCACGCAGTATGGTCGTCAGCTTTCACCACCAAGAGAGGAGGTTAATGTCCGTCAGACACGAGCGTGTCAGAGGTTTTGCTCCTCTTGGGATCTTTTGTCTTGTGGTTTGAGCATACCCCTTGATGATCAGTGGATCAAAAAGACGACATGGAGTGTCGGGAAGGTGAGAAAAGGGGTCGTCTCACTTACTACGCGAGGAAAAACACGATTGTAAGATCTCTTCTCATTCCGAAGACCGGGGGTCAGGTCATCATCGTGCTTCTTACAAACACAGCAACCTCCTTGATCTACTTGTGTTGGGGTCAATGCAATGAACTTACTAATGGGCCGAGAAGCCTACGATTAAAAACTGGCAGTAAGATGTAACAGTGACATTTCAAGTGTTCTGGACCAAACAATCATTATCTCGCATCTTGACTCTCTGAAAGGTAGCTCACAAATATGTATACGTGCACGCTCGGTTTTATGGTCCAGAAAATGCAAAAGAACCACACTTTTAGTGGCGTAGCCAAGGAATGGAAATGCAAAGTTTAGGGATCGGATCTCGTGGCCGAGGATTGAGTTTTGGCTAGATTGTGAGCATGCCGCGTACGAAATGCTCACTAGCCCCGTGATTGGCAGGACTTACAGGGTAGCGTATAGATGATCAAAATCACGGAACATTGTTCTTGAAAAATGGAGCCTCCGCGTCGGGGAATTGGACAAGTGCTGAGCCTAAGTTGCATACATTTCACGCAACGATAGCAAGCACTTCAAGGTTGGTGCCAGCTTCTCCCGCCGATATACCCGAGGCCAGGTGGGGGCCCACGATCTCTCGCTAGCTCTTGGCTACGTAAAAAGATTCAATTATCGTCGCTCTTTGTCCCTTCGTATTTCACCACGCGGGTTATCCGCCTGTGCCTCATCTTCCTTGCGTCGAAGAGCCGCTGGGACTATCACAATGGATGCCTTTCACAAGGACACGACGGCTGTTGAGCTCACGGAGACTTCAAGCGCAAACCCTCTCAATGGCTCAAAGATCTTTGACGACACCATCAGTCATGTACCCGAGAAGTACAGAGGTACCTCTGCCGACCAACACGATATGAGCGTCTTGGGCAAAAAGCAGGTTCTACGGGTAAATCGTTCTTGTGAGACGCTAGCAGTCGATTTACTGAATCTTTCAGCGAAATTTCAACTTCATCACCATGCTGGGTTTCGCATCCACAGTTGTAGCTAGCTGGGAGGGCATACTACCGTAATTAGCTCCCTCCCTTGCGTTTTGACTTGCATTGAATCTGACAACGACAGATACCTTGGATTTGTCTTGACGAATGGAGGTACTGCGCTTCTCTTCTGGGGCTTCATTGCGTGCGCTCTTGGACAGACGCTGGTATATGCAAGCATCGCGGAATTGGCGTCAATGTACGAGACTTCCAGCCCTGAGGCACGCACATCACGGGCTGACCATTCACGACCAGATCTCCCACCGCAGGTGGGCAATACCATTGGGTGTCAGAATTCGCTCCTCGTCGATCGCAGAAGATGCTTAGCTATCTCACTGGTAAGCACTTTGTATGCTCGTCCGGCACTCAATGCTGATCACGTCAGGTTGGCTCACTGCTATCGGCTGGCAGGTGTATCTCGCCAGTGTCTGCTTCCTGGTTGGCACGATCATGCAAGGCTTGATCGCACTTAATGTTCCTGATTATGGCTATCAAAGATGGCATGGCACCTTGTTAGCCATCGCTGTCATCGTCTTCTCCATCGTCTTCAACACAACCTTGGCTTCTCGACTCCCACTGATCGAGGGTATGATGCTCGTCCTTCACATTTTGGGCTTCTTCGCCATCATCATACCGCTTTGGATAATGGCTCCACGCGGAAGGCCCGAGGTAGTATTGCTTGAGTTCACCAACAATGGTGGTTGGCCGACCGTGGGCTTGTCGGCAATGATTGGATTGCTCGCACCAATGGCTGTACTCGTCGGGTATGACTGCTCTGTTCACATGTGTAAGTCTGCCCTGTTACTCTTTGTGATAATCACTGACCTAGCATGTAGCCGAGGAGATTCAGGATGCCTCTATCACGTTGCCAAAAGCAATCATGGGGTCGATCCTAATCAATGCTAGCCTTGCATTCGTAATGAGTGTGACACTCATTTTCACCCTTGGCGACATTGAAAGTATCCTCGCCACACCGACTGGCTATCCATTTATTCAGATTTTCTACAATGCAACTCAAAACTATGCTGGAACAAATGTTATGACAGCCATTGTTATCATCCTCTTGACAGCCTGCTGCATCAGCGAAGTCGCTACAGCCTCACGACAAATCTGGTCGTTCGCGCGAGACCGAGGCTTACCTGGCTCAACTTGGCTTTCGAGGGTAAGGCAGATGATAATAATTAAGTCGATCCAGTGCTGACAAGATGAGGTCTCCCCCGGCTGGAATATTCCTTTACCTGCCGTCTGCGTTTCTCTCGCCATTAGCTCGCTCCTCTCATGCATCAATATCGGGTCTACCGTCGCCCTCAACGCAATTACCTCGCTAGGTGCATTAGCAGTGACTGTGTCGTATTATATCACTATCAGTTGTGTCATTTATCGCCGTCTTCAAGGTTCACTACCGTCATGCAGATGGTCGCTGGGGAAGTTCGGTCTCCTGATCAATGTTGCGGCATTGATGTTCCTTACACCACTGATCTTCTTTTTGACGTGGCCCCTTGTCACACCCGTCACTGCAGCCACGATGAACTGGTCGAGTGTTATGCTTTGTGGGACTTTAATCATTGCGATGACATTTTATGTATTGAAGGGCAGGCATGAGTACACTGGACCGGTGGTACATGTGAAGCGTAATCAGTGAAGGAAAGTTAGCCTTCTTTCACGATGCTGATTCAACTCCTTATCGTTGGATATGGACAGGTCATATCAAGCTTTCCCAAGTCTAATATAAAACTTTATCTATTTCTGCCGCTCAACTAAGGGTCACTTCTGTCTGGCCCGATCAAGTCGCGCCCAGCCCGCGCTTGTGGAAAGATTTCTCAAAACACATTAGCGGATTCTGTTGGTATGACATCAGTGCTTTTTCTGACCTCTCACGTCGGATTGGGATCGGGTAACCTCTTGGGACTCTTACGAGCATTGTCTCCACGAATTATTTGACTTCTGGAAATGCTGACAAGCTAGGACTGACCCTGTAAGCCACAATGCTGAACCGTCTATCACCTTGGCGGAAGGATGCGCAGGAGAAAGACGATGCGTTTGTGGTTGTGAACAAGCCAACATTGCCCAAAGACGAGATCCCATCCATCTTCGAACTGCGTAGGTGCAACGGTGTTGATGTCTTCGAGATTTCTGTTGATGAGCTGCAACACCATTTTTCGAATGGTAGCCTCACATCCCGCAGTTACACGGCCTTTTGCTTGGAGCAGATTCGCAAGGTAGGATAGCCACGTTCGCAACTGCTGATGTGAGACAGCGGAGAGCCCAGCACTAAGCTCCCCGTTGTAGGTAAACCCATACCTCGAGTGTGTAATAGAGACGAACCCCGATGCTCTCGACATCGCCACTGCTCTCGATGAAGAAAGGAGAGATGGCAGAGCCCGAGGACCTCTCCATGGCATACCAGTCTTGGTCAAAGACGTAGGTGCTCCTCGCTGCCGCTCGGCTCGCAGCTTACACCTCGATTGAGACTGACATGACGACCTGTAATGCAGAACATGGCAACCAAAGACAAGATGGAAACGACCGGCGGTTCCTGGGCCCTACTCGGCTGCAGAGTTCCCAAAGACGCCCATATCGTGCATCTTCTCCGCGAAGCAGGCGCTGTTATTCTCGGAAAGTCAAATCTAGACGAATGGGCTGGTATGAGGTCCCATAAATACTCCTGTGGCTACTCAGGCCGTGGAGGTCAAACCAGGAATCCATACCGACTAAACAGGAGTCCAAATGGATCGTCCTCAGGTTCGGCAGTGGCAGTCTCGGCTAATCTTGTCCCATTGGCATTTGGCACGGAAACAGACTGCAGCATCATCTCCCCAGGGGCAGTCAACGGTGTTGTCGCGTTCAAGCCAACAGTTGGACTGACATCTCGAGGAGGTGTCATCCCTATCTCAGAGACACAGGACTCAACTGGACCTTTTGGGCGCACTGTGGCTGATTGTGTTCGAGCGATGGATGTTATCGTTGGGCCTGATCCTGATGACAAGTTCAGCACGGTACCCGAAAGAAGACAAGCGAAGAATTATTACGTCTGCTTAGCTGATCGCAAAGCATTGAAAGGTGCCAAGTTTGGTTTGCCAATGAAGAGGTTCTGGGAAACTGCACCACAGCCACAGCGAAAAGTTGTAGAGCAAGTCCTTTACCTAATTCGCAATGCCGGCGCGGATATTGTCGAGGTGGACATGCCCTGTGCTGAAGAGAGATTGGCAGAAAATGGCGAGTGGGACTGGTCAGTTGCCTTGCAAAAACCCTACACTAATAGGCTAACGTATTTCAGGGAGCGATATGGTGAAACCAAGCCAGAGATCTCCGAAATAACAGTCTCCGCCATACAAACCTGCTATCTTATGGATCAATACCTTTCGAAGCTCACAAACACACCCATTCGCAACCTCGCAGACATTGTGAAGTATAACAACGAAAACCGAGGCTCAGAAGGCGGACATCGATACGACATCCCAGCTTTCCCGGATGGTCAGCCACTCTTCGAACAATGCGTCAAGACGAAAGGCATCAAGACCCCAGCATACCATGCAGCTCTCAAGCACATTACATCGCAGTGCCGTAAGAAAGGCATTGACTCTGCTCTCGACTATCGCAACCTACGCGATGGCAAAAGCGTTCAGCTGGATGCGCTCCTCTTTTGCGACGTCAAAAGGGGCGGCATACAGATCGCAGCGCAAGCTGGATACCCAGTGGTGACGATTCCGGCCGGCTTAGACCCGGACGGCATGCCAGTCTCCCTGGTCCTTATCCATACCGCGTGGCAGGATGACAAACTCGTCAAATGGGCAAGTGCTATCGAAGACTTATTAGCACATCAACAGCAGCTGCGGGCCAAGCTACATGGTGGAAAGCAGTTACCGAGAAGCAAGAGAATTGGCAGGATACCACCGACGTATATTGATCATTTGAGGAAGAACATACCAGTAGAGCGAAGTTATCGATATGCTGGCTCAAAGAACGAGACGGACGAACCGTGGCCGGAGCGACCCGCAGATCCTGATCTGGGAAGGCAACCTGAAGTTGCGGATGAAGAAGAGCTTGCCGAATGGGAACGAGCAAGATACCTTGCGTGAAAGTTAAAATGGAGAGTGTGTACACTGCTCGATTTGGTTGACTGTACCGCAGTGGCAGAGCGTGCAATGCACTTCTGCACGATGTTCAGTTCTAGAGAAGAAAAGCATCAGTCGAGCATCAACTTGGCCACAACACGCTGAAACGATCCTTCGCAGAGCCCTTCATGTAGATCACGTCCAGTTTTGTCACAGGACAACGGACTGAAATTATGACCCGTGCTTTGTTTCTGATGTGCACGGCCGAGAGATAACCAATGACTCCTTTAGAAGCGATAGATCAGCGGGCTATTAGAACACAGAGATGCGTGCGGACTCGATTACCGTTTGCGTCTGAGAAGATTGTTTCCTCGACAAGTTGTGAGTATCATGGTCAGCAAGTGATGTTTACGGCAATAAGGGTTGTTGAATTTGACTCCTTATCTTGTCATGTTGTCGGAAGTTGACTGCAGGTTAATGCCCGCAGCTTCTGACTCCCTTTGAATGCTCAAAGGAGCTTGCCCGCTGTCTGCTCGAGGATCAGAGCCTGCAAAACCTTGCTGCCCTGCTGTGAGACTGATTTTGCTCCGCTCCATGCTCCCAATGTTGCCCCGTAAGACGATAACTGTGGCGATCTCGGAATGCTGTTTGGTCACTATGGCTTTCGGAGCCGCACTCGTCGAACGCGGAGTACTGTCAGAGACCTAGAGAACGCGCCCTTTTTGGCCTCTGTCTGAACGTTGTGAAAAGTCTCGCAAGTAAGCAGCTCTTGCCGAGAAGAAATGGTGAGCCACGACGACGCCCCTTATACTCCGGTAGCTGGAAAAGCGTCGTTCTTACGGCTCAGTACCACCGTCACATGCTCACGAGAGATGTATCCTTTCATATAGCCCTTGTAGATCATGTTCGCGAGAAAACACTCCACTTCATCCCGTTCGATCACCGTTGGCTCTGCCGCGTCTTTATATGCAGCGCGGATCGCAGCTTCGAACTCACCGATCTTCACTCGTGTCCTCCTCGTTCTTGCGATGATTTCGCCACTGTTGGCATCTGTAGTTTCGTCGAAGCCGGCATTCAAGTAGACCTTGCGGAATAGATTGCGCATGCACAGATCCCGAGACCGTTCCAAAGTCAAGTATATTCGTCGATTCACTAGTTCGACTTCTGCATCGGAAAGTGCTTTGTCGAATGCTGACAGGTTGCCCTGCTTAATAGCTGTGCACAAAGGGACGAACAGTCGCTGTAATACGGGAAGTCGTGACAGAAGTGCTTGACTCGGCAACTGCTGGTTGGTAAGCATATGTGCTGGAATCAGATATGTTAGTATCTGCTCGCGATTCCTAGTTGCGTCATTATGGCAGATGGACAGAGCTTCTGACAAATGCTTCTCGGCTGCTACGTAATTCTCCTTCAAAAAATCGAGTACGCCCCTGTAGTATGAATAGGTACAGTGTTGAGCTTTTGGAAAAGCGTCCAGGGGCGGCAGATTGACACCCGGAGATTCTATCATGGCAATGACGTGTTTCGTAAGTGCTAGGTTGTTAAGCTTGAAGTAAGTCTTGAATAGAAGATTGGCAATGCTAATGACGCCCCATTTCCTTGATTCAGACAAGTCTGAGTCGTCGGTCCGGCATACAGAGATCATCTGCTGGAGAGTTCGTGCAGCATCCTGTAGCTTTTCGTTTTTCTCGCTAGTATCAGCAATGTCGTCTGATAGACCTGTGGCGAAGCCGTTGCCGTTCGTCGCGGCATTAGCTGCTTCAGCATCGGCCTTGATCGCCAGAATGCGAAGGTACTTGCCGGCCGTATACATGCATGGAACAGTCCATGCTGGAAAGCCGCAGTTCGTATAGCCACGACACAGGTTAACACAGACTTCTTTATACGCCTTGAAGGCAGCATTCCAATCGCCGCCTCGTCCACTTTCGAGGCTGTCTAGCTCTTTGATGCACTTCCAGAGGGACACAAAAGTTTGCACCCACTGATTAGCTTCGGGCTTTGCCAGCTTGAAAGCGTTGCGATCTTGAATGACGTGGTATCGTATGTCAGCTTCAACAGTTTGGTAATTGGACAGTTGCGAGAATGACCAGAGCCGCTTCGGATCTGAGATGCTATTGACAGGTGCCAAGCATGAAGCCAGAGCAGGCCCATCGCCTGTTCGCTGCGCCTCATGGAAGTCACTGAAAAGTATCGACATGGCAAAATTGCACCTCGGGCCTGATCGAGGTGGCAGCAGCCAATATAGAGACCGAGCTCGAAATTATGGAAGCTGGCATTCAAGTAACCAAGAAAAGTGCCCCACGCGAGGCTGTCAGGCTCAAGCATTCGCTCAAAAGACACGTGATAAGCGGCTCTCATTTGCCCTGCCAAAACGTGCCAAGGCCGCACTTGCCGCACTGATATTCGAGTCTGGGCAAGGACTGCGGTAAATTGGGACAAACTACAACTTTTGAACCTTTCGCTATTACCAACTTTGGAGGACGACAACTACAGTCAAAGTAAGTCTTCCTGTATTGATGTTCTTCAGAATATCGCTGACTTGTCCAGATGGGTAAGTTTTCTCGCACCCCGGGTTTCACCAGAGCTTCAATACACGCACGAAGATTTTACAGCAGCGCTGGTAATGGCTGGACATTCTGAATGTGGGCACATTGATACGAGCGTTTCCAGAGACTTATGAGGATGGCAAGCAGTGTTCTGGCGTAGCTTGCGATCCATATTCGTGTGCGAAAGAGGATTTCAGCAGCGGTGTTAGCGAGTTTGGGGCGTCAATGAAACGAAACACGAGCAAGCACATTTAGGATCAAGTACTGATGGACATACCACAGGTCGCCTCAATGAATACCAAGTTATCGGCCGGCATTTGCCGACCGAGTCGAATCCGACCCCCAAACTCTACCGAATGAGAATCTTCGCACCCAATACGGTCGTCGCAAAGTCTCGATTCTGGTACTTCTTGATGAAGCTCCGAAAGGTCAAGAAGTCAACAGGCGAAATCGTCGCACTGAACATCATCAACGAGAAGCGACCACTGAAGGTCAAGAACTTTGGTATCTGGATTCGATATGACTCAAGATCTGGCACGCACAACATGTACAAGGAGTACCGAGAGATGTCAAGAACCGAGGCTGTTGAGGCTATGTACCAGGATATGGCTGCTCAGCACCGAGCCAGATTCAGGAGCATCCACGTATGTTGATAGAGCGAAAAGCCATGTTGTGCTATAGGACTAACAAAGCACATAGATCCTGAAGGTTGTGGAAGTCCAGGACCAGAACCAAATCAGACGACCATACATCAAGCAGCTCCTCACCAAGAACCTGTCATTCCCCTTGCCTCACCGAGTCGCTCGATCCAACAAGAAGAAGCTTTATGCCGCTTCTCGACCATCCACCTTTGCTTAAAGTATCCATTGTTATGACAGGATGAGAAATAGAGTCAAGGACGTTCATCAGGTTGTGTGCAGGAGCGCTGAGTTTATAGCGTCGCCGGACTTCATCCAAAAAAATCCTGTCCATACGGCCATCTAAGAAACCATGTGACAATCGAGGTCAGCAGGAAATCGACATTTGTGGTTTGTCGATGTTGATGCAGAGTTGACTGTGCTCTTGACAAAATATAAGTACAATAGCATGAAGATTCAACCAAATCACCCATCGTCCACTTTCTGATACAGTTGCAGCTTTCCAATCTGCATTTGCGCGCCAGCTGTTGACTGACCCGACCTGTTAATTTAATCAGACGAGGAAGCTAAGGATTGGCAGATCGCTCCGCACCAAGCCGATATCTCCAATCACGTCATTTAGTGTGTATAAGCAAAAAAACGGTAGTGCTCGTTTGGGCAGGTCCTCTTCGATACTCATTCCCTACTGAACCGGCTGACCAGCGAGCTGCAACCAGAGCATACACAATGACTTCCGACGCCGTCTCATCCCGCACAGTCATCGTTACAGGCGTCTCACCTTCAAACGCTCTCTCGACAAACACCGCAAACTCCTTTGCGAAGGCAGGAGCCTCCAAGCTTGGTCTCCTCGGTCCCGACGCCAACTACCTGGACTCTACCACCGCGGATCTGAAATCGCAATATCCACATCTCACCATCCTCTCTCAAACCGTTGATATTACATCACCAGAGTCCATCGGTCTCGCGAGTCACCAGATCCGCTCTCAACTCGGCGCTTGGGACATCTTTGTTCATTATGCCTCCGCTTTCACACCTTCAGAGCTTCCAAAAGCTTCTCTCTATACCACGATCCGAGGTGCAGACGAAGATCTCTGGTGGTCATGTTTTGAGCGTAATGTTCGAAGCCTGCACTTCATCGCGCGACATTTCTTTCCCAAAATGTCTGCTGGTGCCACTTTCATTAATATTCTGCGCACGGAGCTAGACGGCGCTATGTTGGAGCTGGGATCCGCCGAGAACGCAAGCGCCCTGGCTGCCGCGAGGGTCGTGGATTACCTTGGTAAGGAGAATCAGCCAGGCTTAAGAGCTGTCAATGTCTCTGTTGGTCAAGCTCAGGTTCAACAAGCAGAAGATCAGAACATGGCAGACTTTTTGGTGTGGTGTGCTGGCAAGAGAGAGTCTTTTGTGCCAGGGGAGCATCTCAATGCTGGTTTAGGTATCGAGGGGTACGTGGAAGCTGGAGGCAAGCTAAAGGTGAACCCGCATCTGGGATTATCGGATACACTTAAACCCTGAGTGTGGCGCAATTCTTGCTCGTGTCGAAACCGTAACAGCGAGCGATATCGTTCAAGCTGATTGTCTCCAGTGATCCATTCTTTCAGTCCTTAGCTTTCCTCAAGTAGTCGCCGCCTTTCATGCACGACAGCACTCCATAGATACCAGCTAGCGGCCACACCGACCAAATTCCCGTCAAGCCCTTTCCCCGGTTCTTCGTCGAATCACCAACTTTGTCGTAAACGTTCGGCAACGTGGTCGCATTGTACTTTGTCCGCAATTCATCGTAGGACTTCTTGTCGTAAATACTCCAGAACTCTTCTTCGGTATAGAACGTCTGAGCATATAACCACTTCATACCTTTCATCTCTCTCAATTTGGCCTCGATCAGCCGGTTGGTTACTACCGGTTCACCAGGCGAAGGCCCCCAAACGCCTATATTTAGCATCATTCCTGAATCGCCGTTCAGGTCGCTGTCCAGACTACCATGTGGATTCAATCCGCCTCCTGCTCCATTTGCCGCAAGAGGACACAGCCACTGTGGGTAGATCTTGAACTTTTCATCCACCCAATCGTAGAACTTCTCGATATTGAGCCACGGCAGTGCCATATCCTGAATGATAAATTGTTCCATCATTCCGCTGCGATGAAGAGCATGATACATGATCCTTGTATGCATAAAGCGGTCCAAAACGTACCTCGTGACGCGGTTGAATGGCGTAATGAAGTAGCTGTAAGCATATCTTCCCGTCCAAAAAGCACCCCTATCATACCGAAACAAATAGCTCTTCAGTGGGACAAGTTCTCGATGCGTATTCCCATCACCTGCCTTCTCTTTCTGCATACCCCGCCTCTTCAAGTCCCTTTCCATAACATCTCGCGCATGCAAGTAATACCACTGATCCCATGGCCTGTGAAACATCACCAAATTCAACCCTTCCTCATTACTATCCGTCATCCTCCCAGTAATCACTACGCCCTCATTTCGTGAAAACATAATCCCATCCACAAAGTCGACATTACCCACCGGCCTACCGCACGCCTCCTTGATCCATTCCTTCGCCTCAGTGATTCCCTGATTTACACACTCATACCGCAACTCTACATACCGCCCCGCCTTCACAAGCCTAACTTCAAATAATACCCCAACTCCCAACGTCCCAAACGTCCCCTTCATCCCCTCAAACAATTCCTTGTCCTCCCCTTCACCTTTGCCTGCTCGGACAACAGTGCCATCCGCAAGAATCACATTACACCAATTCACCGTGCTGTCAAAAAAGCCATGTCTGAAACTCGAGCTCTCGCCCGCTGTCCCCGCGAATGCGCCGCCAACTGTGATTCCGGGAAACTCCGGGACAACCGGCGGGATCAAATTATGTTTGAGACACGTATCGACGAGAGTGTCCATAGGAACGTTGGATTCGCAGAGGCATGTGAGAGACTCTGTATCCACTGATATGATGTGGTTCATGTGTGACACATCAAGGGAGCTGGATTTTGAGCGTGTTGATGGGCGGGTCGAGTTTGTATTTCCATGGTACAGACGAAAAGGGACACCGTCCTTGTGAAGTTGACGAACGCGGGTAGATAGAGCTTCAACCCGCAGATTGTGTTCGTCCATGGCTGTGTCAATTGAGAAAAAGAGTGTAGATGTCCTCAGCAATACATACGGGAAGTAGAGGTGTCGAGCTGAACGCTTGCTGAACGAGGGTTGAGGAAAAGGCCGAGTTCGATAAATTACGCGTCCCTTGGCAGTTTGCGCATGATGAGGCTTGTACTTTGTGTAATTACATGGAAAGAGCGCCCGGCATTATCGGAGCTAACAACTAGCCCGCCTTTTTCCGAGACAAGTGGTGATGGACTTGGTGCCTCGCAGCGAGGGCGTGCCTGAAGATCCCTTATCAAATCCGAGGTGCCGAGCCCGACCTCTCTTCCGGGGCCAAGGTCGTCGCTGATTTGGACATCTGGGACTCTATTGGATTTTTCGAAACATTTTTGTTTTTGCAGCCGTATCAGATTGGGATCTTCAGGCATCACCTTTCCTTGTCCAATTCAAAGGTTTTACGAGCGTGATTTCCGGCAGCGAGATTGCTGGCTCTGGTAAGCTCGCACGTACGCCATGACGGCATTAAGATTCGTCAAATCAGTACGAACAGCCTTCAGATGTCGTGTCACGGTCAAACTGACTGCCAATATGTTTGGGAAAGCTTCAGAGCTACTTCAGGCTTAGAGCCAAGGTAGAGACAAATGGATAAGATCAATCGAATGGCTGTTGATATCTGGGCAGGTTACTCGATGGTGTACGTAGCTTCGAATGAGCATGCGTCGTCGGCATGAGAGATTATCAGAGCTATTCACCACGTACCAAGTGCTATTCCAACTACTAACTCTGTTTGATAGCTCAGAATCACGGCTGCGTCTCCAGGCAAGGTCCAATTTGAGCTACCAATAGAAAAGCATCACACAAACCGTCTCAACATCATTCATGGCGGCACAATAGCATCGATGGTCGACATGGGCGGCTCTCTCGTACTAGCGTCACGAGGACTGTACTCTACGGGTGTCTCGACGGACCTGAATGTGACGTATTTGAGCTCTGGTGGAAAGGTCGGAGACGTAATACGTGGTGAGGCGGTTTGTGATAAGTGTATGAACCTCTTATCCTGCATTCCTTTGGGTCGATAGCATATACTGAGCTGAGTTCACTGCAGTTGGAAAGACGCTAGCTTTCACACAAGTTAAGTTCATAAACAACAAAGATGAGATCGTGGCTAGAGGCAGCCACACCAAATTTGTCGCTATTGCACACAAAGACGAAAAGAATATAGTGGAGGAGCTGAAGCCTGAGAAGAATGAGTCGGAGGTAGGGAATGCCAATGAAACTGCTTGAGATCGCTTGGGCCTCATCAATGCGACTTCCTTCTCGAACCTAGTTGATATCTCAGAGGAACCGCTGTTTGGCTCCGTCATATTCAGTTGGCTTGTACTGTGGTACTTCATACTCAACGCCCTTCCAGGCATATCGCAGTACCCAATCTTCAGAAGAGAAGAGCATGTTCTACGAGCCGGTATCAGCAAGCAGTATAGCATAAGATGTCAACTCTACTTACTATGGGTTCAGCCACTCCATCTGGCTGAGGGTTTTGAAATAGCATCTCAACAGCCAAATGACAACGGAAATTTCCCCTGAGAATACTGTCCTTGAATCGGCGACCAATGTTGCAGTCATACCGAGCGCAGTCTTGTAGCCCGTTGAAACTCCACACGAACGTGAAATCGTTGAAGAAGTTCTCGCAAATGAATCGACTGGCGGCAGTTGTTCGGAGAACAGTCACGCCAATGGTAGGGTTGTGAAATTGCCTCACTGCGTATGCTGATTCAAGCGCGAATCTGTCAGGATGAGCAAGAGAGTGTTTTTCGCAGAGATGCACGTCCTCGGCTGTTGGATCACATATACGGGGGATTTTGCAATCCACACAGCCACTGGCATCGCTCTCGATGGTGGCGAACAGAAGGCGGACAGTTCGGTAGTCAACTTCAGACCTTTCGAAGACAGGCAGATGGACGTCTGCCAGGTTGGGGAATATCGAAGCGTCCAGAATGTCCGTCTCAGCGGTTCGAAGCATTGACTTACCCATCTTTATCGAGCTGATCCTAGAACAGCAACTCGACCCCGGCTGGAGAGTGCAGCAAGACACCAAATTCCGCCTAAACATCTCCCATTGCCAATCTGAACTCGTGACGAAAGTTACCCGAGAGTAAAACACTTCGAAGAGACCCGGATCATCACGGAAGAACTTCGATGTTTGCGACAAAGGTATAACGCTTCGTGTAAGAGCCTGCGATGTCCGCCGAGATAGATGGGGCATATTGTGATTGTTACCTGGAGGGCTCAGATGTATCACTGCATCGTAGCTGACAAACACTTGCTCGAAGACGAATCCGTAGATGTGAGACAAAATCTCAGCTGGAAGATCTTGGAGCCCGGGCATTGTTGCTGTACGGAAACTCAATTTTATCAGAAGCAAGTCCGACAACCGCAGTCGACGAACGCGCTGACCATTATTGTGCCCACAATTAATCCGGTACGGGAGGTAAACAGTGTATTGTCTCTGTCTCGTGGGTGAATCTCTGGGCAGCCCCAACACGATGAGTCATTGTCTTGGCAAGTCAGGACAAGCACGGTGCCTTTCATTGTTCTGAATGTACACCTTGTCTAAAGTTATTGTAATGCGATTTCTATGTCAGCGACGCAGGGTGCTGCCTTATGAAAATGTCACAGAATTGTCAGGTGCAACTTACGCACCTTCCCTATTGTGGACATTAGCTATTTTAGCTGTTACCTGTCAGGACAAATCCTGACAACTTAGAGAAAACACTCCAATACAATACATTACTGCAAACTCTGTTTGTTCCCTCTCAAGAATGTCGCCAAACTTGGCAACCTTTTGCCCGCATCGGCTTATAGCTGTGCCCGGCACGGCCGTGCGCCTCCGCACGCCGCCGATGACTCTAGAGTGACTCTTTCATATTTCGAGGTCTGGATTAGATAGCATCGAATTTCATGGTCGTGCAAGCGCCCATCTTTGGCTCAAAGCTAAGGACAGCTGCCTAAAGTGGGCGTCTTGGGGTGACCCTTACCCGAGAATCACCCACGTAACGTATGCTGATGCTTAGTGAAAGCTGCCTTACCCTAAGCCTAGAGCAGAGGCGAGGTCGATGCAGGTTTTCCGCGTCTTGGCGCGATCTTTTGGCCCAGTGTCGCCAGCCTTCAACATTCACACGGCAGTTATGACCGCTCAATGTGATTGGCAATTATAGAATACAGCATGGCTCAAGCATAAATACTGCTGATGCGGAGATCCTTAGCTTAATCGCGACTGATGAATGCGATAAGGTGGATATCTTGAGCATTGGAAGTAAATGTCGACCAATATCGTTGTTGGACACCCGGATGCTGCCTTCATCACAAAAAGCTTTTTATAAGACAAGGCGGTTTCTCGAGCCTGCTTTGCCATCTCGCAAGAATTCAACGCGACATTCTGAACCCACGAGTTCGTCTCTGCTTCAGATCACTTAATTACCAAGAGTTGCGCATGAAGGATGGCGCCGAAGCAGGCGAAAGGCGGTGGCCGAGGCAAGGGCGAAGAATCGAAAGAAGACCCGTTACAGGCCGTTGTAGTGGCAGACACATTCGAGACCAAGTTCGCACCATTCACATTGGAACGCCCTAGATGTCTGATACCATTAGCAAACACACCTCTGATCGAGTACACACTGGAATATCTTGCCGCGGCTGGAGTCCAAGAAATTTTCTTCTACCCTGGAACACATACTGAACAGGTTGAGGCCTACCTGAAGGCTTCGAAATGGATGTCAGGTGGATCGCCATTTAGACGCTTCGACTTATTACGTTGCATGGCGACCTCTGTGGGCGACGTTATGCGGGACTTGGACCAGAAGCAATTGATAAATGGAGATTTTATTTGTGTCAGTGGTGACGTTGTATCTAACTTCCCAATTTCAAAAGCTTTCAAGGTGCACAAGCAACGGCGAGAGAAGGACAAGAACGCCATCATGACTATGCTGCTGCGCCAGAAGAATGATAGCGATCACCGACACCGAAACCAGATGATTCCAACTTTCGTCATTGATCCTACCAGAGATCGGTGCCTACATTATGAGGAGCCAGTTGCGGGTGCTCCATTCGGGGCTCATGTTGACCCTGAAATACTAAAAAGCCCTGAAATCGATGTTCATCAAGACCTCATTGATTGCCGCATCGATATCTGCACGCCAGATGTGCTCAGCTTGTGGTCAGACAATTTTGATAACCAGAAACCTCGCAAAGACTTCCTCTTCGGTGTGCTCAAGGACTACGAGCTGAATGGAAAGACAATCCACACATACATCATTGATGGATACTATGCCAATCGAGTCCAGGATCTTAACGCTTATGCGAGTATCACACGTGATCTCCAGCACGGTATAGCAAGCTCATCTTTTCCGGGTGTTAATGTTTCAGGGACCAAATTTAGGAGACTACGCAATGACGTATTCCGTGAAGACAATATCATCGTTCAAAGACCGGCACATATTGACCGTGGTACAGTTATTGGGGAGGGAACCAGTATTGGGGCCGGCACTCACATCCGCAAGACTATCATGGGACGGCGGTGTCAGGTAGGCAAGAAGACACAGATTCATTCGGCATTCATCTGGGACGACGTGACTATCGGCAATAACGTGAAAGTGAGCAGAGCCATCATCGGGAGTGAGGCCTACATTGGTGACAGTTGTACGATTGAGGAAGGAGCTCTGATTTCCTTCGGTGCAAAGGTGCCCACAGGCACATGGGTCCCTGCAGGCAAGCGGGTCACGTCGCAGTCGACGTTCGGTCATGATGGAATCAAGACCGAAGGCATTATGGAAGACGCTTCTGGCAGCGATGAAGATGAGCCAGACTACTCCTCATACTGGGCTCGGTCATTCTATCAAAGAGCAGCATTCAACGATTCCAACTCATCTCTGGCGTCAAATGCCTCGGAACCTTCGGAAACATTATCGAGAGATGGTTCGCGAAGTCAAAGTTTTGCTACGCATGCATCAGAAGACGACGGCACAGATAGATTCCTGCAAGAAACTGCTGCCATTTTGGTTCAACGTATGGAGGAAGGCAGAAACGCAGATGACATGCAGAGTGAGCTGATGGGCTTACGATTCAGTGGCGGGGCAGACGGCACGCAGGTGCAGAAAGCAGTAGCAGCTGCGCTGGCCAAGCACATACACAATGGAGTCAGCGGCGGGGGAGGTCCAGCAGACACAACAAGAAAGACGCTTGAGCAATACCGCTATCTCATCCGCAGGCATAATGCGGAGCAGACAACAGAGGAGCAAATTATCTTCCTGCTCGAGGCTCAATTGGAATTGTCCAAGCGGAGTGAAGGTGCAAGGATCATGCCATTTTTGGTGAAGGACTTGTACGATCTGGACGTGATTGAACCTGAAACGTTCCCCAAATGGTTTGATGACAGTCGATCGAAAGAAGCTAGCATGTCGGGTATGCGAGATGCTGCGAAGCCTTTCATAGACTGGCTGGCTAGTGCTGAGGAGGAGGAGAGTGAGGAAGACGAGGAGGAAGACGAAAACGACGACAGTGACGAATAAGCGCCGGTGAAAGCCGGATGGCGTTTGTGCCTGGACCGTGGAAGCGGCTTTCTGTCATCAATCCCGATTCGGATTAGTTGAAGACTTTAGCCAGTCTGTAGCGGGCGTGACTTCAGAGGCACGTCGACTGTGGCGCACCATGCGATGATCCCTGCGTTGCAGACAAACCGATCACTCCAACGCAGCTGCCAACTTGTACTTCTTGACATCTTCTGCGTTCAAAGTGCTGCGTGCGCTAATTGAAACGGTGCCCGCGTCTCATTGATCCCAGCATTTACTTGCCTGTACTTCGTTGATCCATTGAAGCACATGTCCATTGCTGTTCAACCACAGTCATTTGACCTCGCCCCCTCGGGTATCTTGCGGCTTCCAGTTCCAGTTGATGCCATCTGCCTTCCAAGTGTTTCTAGTCGAGTACCGCTCTTAGCGTAGCTTGCGGATTCCTCGACCTTCGCTCGCATATTCCACATTGAATTGACCGGGATAAGCCGTCAACGTCGACCGATACATAGCCAAACAACTTACCCTTCGAGAGGCCTGTCTGCGCTCCCATTACAGGGGCGCAGGCTTTCAACGAGTCAACACGCCGTCAACTACGAGAAAAAGAAAAGCCACCGAACGAAACGAGACCACACAATCCAACATCAAACGAGCTAAGATAGACACGGAAGAGTGCATCCCAAAGGAAGCCACAGGAACACCCATATCGGAGCCAGAGCCAGAGCCAGAGCCAGAGACAGAGGTCTCAGCTAGTGCCACTATGGATTCTGACGAGGACATGATGTCCGCTGCCAGCGGTGACGAACTGGATTTTGATGACGCTACACAGGCTAGCGATTTAGGAAGTGGTGAGTAATTCAAACCCGTCACGAAATAATTCCTAATTACCCTCCCAGACTTCGGTGCCGGACAAGACGATGGCTTCGGCTACGAGAAAGACATTCACACGAACCCGCAGAAACCCTACGAGGTCGATTTCAAGGTACTGACCCCGGAAGACATTCAGTTGCAGCAAGATGAGCAGTTTCAAGAAGTGTCAAACATTATCGAATTACCGCGAGAACAGACAGCAATTCTTTTGAGATTTATGAGGTGGAACCAAGAGAAGCTGATTGAATCGTACATGGACAACCAGAAGAAGGTGCTTGAACAGGCAGGACTGGGGGCTACCTTTGCGGAAACACCAAAAACCATGGCCGTACCAGGCTTCACATGCGAGATCTGTTTCGATGACGAGCCCGGCTTGCAGACATATGCTCTGAAATGTGGCCACAGATTCTGTGTTGGCTGCTACTCCAACTATCTCACTGGCAAGGTCAAAGACGAGGGCGAGGCAGCGAGAATACAGTGTCCGCAGGATGGATGCCATCGCATCGTGGATGCAAAGTCCCTTCGGATGCTGACCGACGACGCAACGCAGGCAAGGTATGATATTTTGCTTACCCGCACTTACGTCGATGACAGGGACAATCTTAAGTGGTGTCCTGGCGCTGATTGCCAGTATGCTATCGACTGTGCCGTGAGGAAGAGAGACCTCATGAGAGTTGTGCCGACGGTCAAGTGCCGAAATGATCATTCCTTCTGCTTCGGCTGCACATTGAATGACCACCAGCCGGCGCCGTGTTCACTAGTCAAGAAATGGCTCAAAAAGTGCGAGGATGATTCAGAGACATCGAACTGGATATCGGCGAATACCAAAGAATGCCCTAAATGCAATTCAACCATTGAGAAGAACGGCGGTTGCAATCACATGACGTGTCGAAAATGTAAGCATGAGTTCTGCTGGATGTGTATGGGGCCTTGGTCGGAGCATGGAACTAGTTGGTACAATTGCAATCGGTTCGAGGAGAAGTCCGGTGCAGATGCACGAGATGCTCAAGCCAGATCACGACACTCACTTGAGCGATACCTACATTATTACAATCGATACGCCAACCATGAGCAGTCGGCCAAGCTAGACAAGGACTTGTATCTGAAGACGGAGAAGAAAATGCAAAGCCTTCAATCACAATCTAACATGTCGTGGATTGAAGTCCAATTTCTGGATTCGGCTTCGAAGGCTTTACAGTCATGCCGACAGACACTCAAGTGGACCTATGCATTTGCCTTCTATCTGCAGCGCAACAATATGACCGAGATCTTCGAAGACAATCAGAAAGACTTGGAGATGGCCGTCGAGGCTTTAAGTGGCATGTTCGAGAAGCCAGTTGCTGAGCTGTCGGATCTCAAGGTCGATATCCTTGACAAAACTACATACTGTCTTCGACGACGAGAAATACTTCTGATCGACACAGCTGAGAACCTCAAGAAAGGTGAGCATTCTGGTTTTGTGCTTCATTACGAATGCATGCTAACAAATCTTGCAGAAAACTGGTTATTCAACACTGAATTATAAGGAGCAGTTTCTCGACACAATCACGCGAAATTTGAGACAGACTCGAATTTCACGACGGACTGCTTACCCTCGCCGTCGCAGCGCCTGCGAGAGCCTCACAGATCCGACGAAAACCTTTCTTCGAAGACTCCGGACCAGTCAACAACGCTTCAAGGAATACTTCAAATTACTCCGGCTCCAGAAGGCCGATGCCGCTCTCATCACGTCACATTTTGGCCAGAAATTAGTTAAGCCGCAATCGATAGCTGGAGAGAGGATGACTAAGGGCACGACGCAGGAGTGCAGCGAAGTACAAGTATAGGTGCAGGTGACGAAAACGACATCGCGGCAGAACATCATAGGGCAAGCGCGATGGCGCGGGTGGAGGTATGAGCACATCCATTGGCAATGGAAGGGTGGTGTTTGAATATAGTTAGGACCGTAGTATCACAGTGAGCAATTGCGGTGTTGCTGAATACGCATCAAATTGCCTTGCAAATAGGTGCATTCCACTTTCGCTCGTGTGTGTCGACAACATCGCCCGCTGTACTGCAAGAGCCTCGAACATGTGCAGAAATCGAAGATTTAGGGACCATGACTTGGGAAGGCCTGGCCAAGGCGGCTGGAGTATCCGAGAACCACAACGATACATCCGAGCAGAAGAAAGCATCGGAGCAACGCGAAGACTCCGATCTCGCGGAGTCTTTCAATAATCACTCGAGCCACTAATTTAAAGGCGGACGGAGGAAGAGGATGATCAGCACGCCAAAGCTCGCCCAGTTGCGAGTGCGGCGAGAGGGTTGTCAACCAAAAAAGCTCGGCCAGAAAGTTTAGCTCCGTCATGATCAGTTTCTCGTATCCATCACCATCGCTACGTCGATCCCGTTGACATTTTCAGCGTAGTGTTCTGATTGCTGTGCTCGCCTCTTTATTGCTGTGCATTGCACGTGCATTGCCTTGATCATTGAGCACACATACGAGGTCCTATCATCCGCAGATCGAGCACTGGTCAGCACTGTTTACATTCGCCTTCGTAGCTGTCATTCTCACGGACCGGCGGATTCGATCCCTAGCGACGTCGAGTTCCAGAACGTCACGAAGATATCATAGTATTCGATACTCGGCTTTCGCTGATCCATCCGGCTCTCACCACTTGCAGTTGAAAGGCATCGCTTCGAGCAGTCAAAGTGGCGACACAAGCATCTCTTCCTGCGGCGCTCTCGCCGTCCGCGGAAAAGATGTCGTTACAGACGCACAACAGCCCAGATGCGGTGGCGGGAGAAGAGTATGAGTGAGTTGTGCAAAGTCTCGGGAAAAGAATGCTTCAAGAGCTGGACGACTGACGAGTCATAGTTACGAGGCACTGCCGGAGGGATACGGCTTGAGCCATAATATGCTGGCTGGTGCATTTGCCGGTATTGCTGTACGCCGCACACTCCCGGCGCAGAGGCTGCGAGTGGCAAGCAGATGGCTGACACAACCTAGGAACATACTGTGATGTACCCGGTGGATTTGATGAAGGTGAGCAGATCACCCAATTGCAAACCAGCAACAAGCTTGTATCAGGAGCTGACCGCCTATTGCACAGACACGCATGCAAGTAATAAACCCATCAGCTGGAACCATCTACACGGGCATATCGAACGCATTGTCGACCATATCACGGTTAGAAGGCATAAGGACGCTATGGAGAGGGATGTCCAGCGTTGTGGTCGGAGCTGGTACGTTTGAAAAGAGCTATGTCCACAGACGGACCCCGAAACTGACAAAGTGCGATAGGACCGGCTCATGCAGTCTACTTTGGCACATATGAGGTTGTGAAAGAGTTCGCAGGAGGTAACGCACACGATGGCAAGCACCATCCAGTAGCTGCAGCAGCCTCAGGGGCATGCGCCACAATCGCCAGTGATGCCCTGATGAACCCATTTGACGGTACGTGCGAACACCGTTTCTACTTGTTTGCAGAATTGCTGGACGTATCAGCTAACACTTCTCCATAGTCATAAAACAGCGCATGCAAGTACACGGTAGCACCTACTCCTCCATAGCCTCCTGCGCCCGCAACGTCTTCCGCAATGAGGGCCTCACAGCCTTCTACGTCTCCTACCCAACAACACTGACCATGACCGTCCCTTTCACCGCTTTCCAATTCATGGCCTACGAATCCCTCTCCAAGGTAATGAATCCCTCGAAGTCCTACGATCCGATAACACACTGCGTGGCTGGAGGTCTAGCCGGTGCGTTCGCGGCGGGTATCACGACGCCGCTGGATGTGATTAAGACATTATTACAGACAAGAGGCCTTAGCAGTCAGGAGGAGGTGCGAAGGGTGAGTGGGTTGTTTGGGGCCGCGAAGGTTATTAAGAAGGAGTTAGGGTGGAGCGGCTTTATGAGGGGTTGGAAGCCGAGGATTGTGACCACCATGCCGAGCACGGCAATTTGTTGGAGTAGTTACGAGATGGCGAAGGCCTATTTCAGGAGGACATTGAGAGCTGAGGAATTGAGCAGGGGTTTGTGATGAAAGATTATGAGAAAAGAGCTGGTGACTAAACAACCTAACAGCTCTGTGCTCGAGGAGGACTTCCGGCGGTTGAGAAGATGTTTTAGTGGGAAAAAAGCAAGCACGCAAATTGCGGTTACATACCATAGAGTAGTCGCACAGGCTGCTCTTCCTGTGAACCAGACTTTCAGCCTGAATGGCAGGCACATTTGCACGACAAGGAAAATCCGGCATCTTTGCGAGGCGCATTCAATACTCTGGTCACGCTTTGACAATACTCGACGAGGTGGGCGAGCGATTATGTTCTACGAATGGCGGCTGGGTCTTTATCAACAACCGATGTTTAGCTATGAGGACTCTAAAGCATTTTGGACAGGTCGTGTTGTACAGATACCAACAGAAGAGGTGGCTTACTACATACAATGTCGAAATGAGATACCCTTCAAGAGCGCTTGATCGCGGTCCGCTGGAATTGCAAATTGGATCATGAATCCCACCGAGCTGGAAAAGGTAAGTTTTGGAGCCATTCCCACGTGTTCGGGTATCTCGATTTCAGACTCAGCTGCTAGGTTTCTATGTGTCTCCTATGGTTTTTGTACTAGCATTTCGACCTGTGCAGCCTGTCGGAACTGATGCTCTAATCCGACTGTGCTGAGTAGGAGGTGGCCATCAAGGACGGGCCGAGCAACAGCAGTTGGGGGCAAAACTCGAATGTCTGGATCCTTTCCTGGAGGTCTCGTTTGCATCGTTCGTATTATGAGATGTCCTGCCAGAAGTGTGGTAGCCAAAAATTTACGACTGAACAACTCGGTGCTCGCCATGGATTGGTCAAGCACAGCGACGTCTCGAATCGAAAACATACTTTCAAAGGACTACAGTCTATCTCAATCACCAGTATTCGATGCGCTTAACATAACACTTTGAGATTGCGCTTGACCGCAGGACCGCTATCTTCTTACAATTTGGATTGCAGTGTGATTATTCATGACAGTCTGTCGGCTATCTAGATTCACTTGCGTTACTCTATCTGCACATCTAAGGCCTCTCTGCTGTGCCTCCGTGCCCCCATCCTCGATACAGCTGGAGCAATCAACAGTCTTGTCAAGGCCGTCGACTGGAAGTACAACATCCGCGTGGCTTGTACTGCACGAAATGCCCTCCGCTCTCATCCCATCCTCCCTGTGCTTCGGATAACCTCCAGCTAACACTCGAGCAGCACTCCTCTGAACAATCCTCACGACAAGCCTTGGCTTGCGGTGCGTTCCTGGTCTAGTACCCAAGGTAGTCGCTGATGATGTTCAGCACCGCCGTGACGAGCAATTCTTATCCTTGTATGGCCGGCACTCCTCGCAGCAATACACCTCTTCGTTCTCGCAATTGCACTGAGCCACGCATAATATGATCAAGGTATGTTCCCGGTTGTGAAAGAGTCCTGGTCTCAGTTTGGCTAGGGCTATTCTCTCATGGCTTCGTTTGAAAATAGTCTTTACCGAAATCACAGCGAGCATCCACGGCCTCCACTACGGAATGTCTATCGCGGATCAAGCGAGAGTTAATACGCTCCACAACGTCAACTGAGGACAATGCTGGATGTTGACTGTCCCGCCTGGCTTGACTCCATCCGCGACGCTCTAAAATTTCAGACTGTGCACCATCTTTTTCTGAGAGTGCCGAGACATGCTTTGAGACGGCTGTGTTCATCAGTGAAAGAGTCTCGCGAGGAGACGAGGGTGAAGTGCTCGACCTCGACTTTGTACATCCAGCATGAAGGTGGCTGGGAGATTGGCGGAGGTCACGAGGCAGATTGACCTAATACTGCAGTGTCAGAGGTGTATGTCTGAGAATGGAGAGAGTGGGCTGTATTGGAGTGGACATTCTCGTCACAAGAAGAAAACCCGAAAAGGTGACGGACGTCGAGGCCGCTGCGCGCTAGCGTCTTTATCAAACACCCGCTCGCTCACAGTGAATACCACCACAAGATTCAACACAAGTTTTGCACAGTGAAAACACCACACACAAGCAAATCTATAAATTCATATGCTTCATTTCTTTGACTGTCAGCATCGGTGATAAGAGTGTCCTCTCCTTTCGCGACAGATTCGACGAGCCAAAGGCCATTGCCCTTTCGAACATATCAGCTTTAGTGCAACAAATATTGGTACCGTCAGTCTCATCATGAATCTTCAAAATTGTCGCTCTTTGTGAATTAGAACCATCGGTTATGAGCAGGTCACTGAGTCGGCTGGATTTTTGGGCATCAGCTAGGCTGAAGGCACTTTTGTCCTCCTGCCTGCTCCCCTGTGGTCACAGGGTGGCACCAAGATCGAAAGACTCCATGTTAGAGCTTAGGTCATCGACTGGCATCAGTGTCTGAAGTGACATCTCCACGTGAGATAAGGTTGCTGCATCTCGAGATGAAATCACCACCACCACCACCAACACCTTGACCATGGTAGAGAATCAACAACACTTCAGCTCGTGCATACGGACCCAGTATCAGGAGAATGATGTTGGAATCACTACTGTGCTTCAAATGTAAGCATCAAGGGCGTGGTTCACATGACACTACGGTCCGACAGCTGGTGTCGTCCGAAGGAGACCTCATCATCGATCGCAAGTCACTCTCGTCTTCTCTTCCTCCA
Organism: Herpotrichiellaceae sp. UM238; assembly: GCA_000315175.1. Taxonomy (NCBI): domain Eukaryota; kingdom Fungi; phylum Ascomycota; class Eurotiomycetes; order Chaetothyriales; family Herpotrichiellaceae; species Herpotrichiellaceae sp. UM238. Next base: position 93,918 of record AMYF01000132.1, on the reverse strand, counting down.
CTGTCGATCCAAAATTACCGCGAACCAGGGCTCGTCCGCCGCCCCATTGCTGCGATCACTTCGTGCAGCTCTTGCCAATAACTCGTCAGTGCCACGCCTAAATCCCGTGTCGATGATGCTGGTAGTGCTGGATGCCATGTCCATCTAGGCGGCTTTCACGCTTATCTATGTCCAAAAATGTCCGTGTTCGTCAGCCGTGAAGATCGGGCCAGCTAGTAGTATCAAGGAGGAATTTGCCTTGGGATTGTCCTTCCATGACGGTGAGGGAGATTCATTTAGGAGCTGGCTGGAATTCAATCATCGTGCTTGGCCGTTCTATTAGCCGGCACTCCGTGCACCGCCTGCGCGGACGGGGATTTGCAAGATCCGAAGTTTGTCATATCGGAAATCTCCAAGGGCACTTTGGATCATCCTGGGGTGAGAGTGTTTTCTATGAAACAGTACTTGAACATCGTGGTGGCTACTTACAAAGGTAGCGTACGGCAGCAAGAACCTTGTAGCAACCAAGAATAATTGCTGTACTATCAATAAGGATGCTGAGTATGATGTCCTGCACAAGCCATGTTAATGATTTGGAAAGAAATAAAGGCTAGAATACATGTGATGTTGTCATATCGGTCGCGCGCGAATAGTAGCGTCCAAAATTTCCCCGAAGCAAAAAGGAGAGGAAGGGTAATTGAGATAGGCTGCAGGTCATGCAAGCGGTTGCATTAAGCTATTGTCCAACCCGATCGCTGTACCTTGGCCACCTGTTCGGAGCCGCCCGGGATGGCAATCTGGTCGTAGCAGAGCAGGGAGTAGTGAAGAAGATATTTGCGCAACCCGACCGCAACTTCTTTGGCTACGGGCTTTTCACTTTATATTTGTCCCACAAGGCCAGGAAGCTCCCTTCAATAGCTAAAGTCGCAGTCAATGGGGCAAATGCTATGCTCCACTCATTAGGCTTATCACGACGAGTTCCAAGCCAACAGATCATGAAAAGGATGCCCGGCGACAGGATTGCCACTTGCCATAAGAATACCATCCAAGCCAGCGGACGTTGTTGAATATGCAAGCCCCACAACTCCTCGTATTGATTGAAACCCCTCGTCAGCTCAAATCTGCTTCTGCGCTTCGGAACCTTGTCGGTAACGCCTCGCCGCCAGCGATTTTCCACACGCTGATAGAATCGCTGCTCCCACTCGTGCTTAGAAATTGGATCATAGTAAGGTTTCAAGGGCTCGTTAACAATGAATTCATACTCGTCGTTACTGGGAAACTCATTCGCAATGTGCCCGAGTCGACCGGCATGCCATAGGTAGAACTTAGAAAAATGGCAGAACGAAAATTGGATTGGGTCGAAGTACCATCGCCATTTACCTCGAAGGGAAATATATTCGGTGCGAAGAGCATTGAAAAATTCATAGTCTCCCTCACGTTCTGCAGCTGATTCACTGCTATATCTGAGCGTTATTGTAGCAGCGTTCGCTCCGCTTGCGTCGTCGACACAAAATAGGACGAATCGTGAGAGAATGCCAATATTCGCTCGCTCGGCGGCATTGGATGCAGTCACGCCCTGTGCTCGTTGCCGAAGTGCTTTGTTTTGGTCCTTCCCACTTGGCCCGCTTTGAGAATTCCCAGGTCCTCGAGGGCTAGCCTCAGTTGTATCCCTGAGTTGGGATTTTGGAAACATATGAGGATAGTTCGGTGCAGCTGCCGAATCCCCTCCTTGAAACGTGTTCTTGCTTGCTTGCAAGAATAGGATTAGGTTCGCCAACTTCTTGGACACGCATGCCGACAAAACCTTGCCGCAGTCCTAATCTGGTCAGTTGGGAAACTCTGTTGCTGTGAGAAAGTAACTAACGCATGTCCATTGTATGCATTCCTTGCCAATGGAGGCCCGTCTCCGTGGCGGGTCCCAAGGATGCCAAATCCATTCTGTTCCGGTGTAGTCCTCTAGCCAACACTGCACGCGATCTTTCACCGTCAGCTGATTGGAAGTGACGATCGAGATAGTGACATCTGGCAAGATAGTAGGTATCGTGTATCGAAGCTCCTTCGCCCAAAGATCTCGACATTGTTCCCTTCGACCTAAGAGGAGGAGTTTTATCACTTCAGTTCCCTGGCTTTTATTCTTAGCAGCGGCAATCACCACCTCTGGTGTAATAGCGATATTCTCATCCTGAGACAGAAGGACCGCCATTACCTCAGTTCCCCACCTCTCATTCTTAGCAGCGGCAACGGCCACCTCTGACGTGATAGTAATGTTTTTAATGTAATAGAGGAGGAACTCTATTGTTCGTCTATCGCATCGTCTTGCTATTTTAGCTACCACCTCTGGCTCAATAGGCATGTTCTTGTCTTGAGATAAGAGAACCTCTATTACCTCAATTCTTCGGCCCGTATTCTGAGAAGCAGCAACTAGCACCGCTGGCGTGAGAGCGATATTCTTGTCTCGAGACAGAAGGGCCGCCGTTACCTCAGCTCCCCATCTCTCATTCTTAGCAGCGGCAATCGCCACCTCTGACGTGATAGCGATATCCTTAACGCGAGAGAGGAGGAGCTCTATTGTTTCTCCATCGCATCGTCTTGCTATTGTAGCCAATACATCTGGCGCGATAGAGATCTTCTTAATTTGAGAGAGGAGGACCTCTATCACCTTAGCTCCGCAGCACGGATTCTGAGAGGCGGCAACCACCACTTCTGGCGTAATAGCGATGTTCTTGCCACGAGAGATAAGTAGTTCCATCATTTCTCTGTCGGAATGACTTGCTATTTTAGCCACCATATCTGGCTCAATAGCGATGTTCTCGTCTTGAGAGAGGAGGACCTCCATTATCTCAGCTCCCTTACTCTGATTTCCAGCAGCCGCAACCATCACCTCTGGTGTAATAGCGATGTTCTTATCTCGAGACAGAAGGAGCTTTATTATCTCAGTTCCCTTGCTCTGATTTCCAGCAGCCGCAACCATCACCTCTGGTATAATAGCGATGTTCTTATCTCGAGACAGAAGGAGCTTTATTATCTCAGTTCCCTTGCTCTCATTTCCAGCAGCCACAACCATCACCTCTGGTGTAATAGCGATGTTCTTGCTTCGAGAGAGAAGTAGCTTCATCACTTGTTCGTCGAAATGACTTGCTATTACAACCACCACCTCTGGCGTCGTAGGGATATCCTTATCGCGAGAGAGAAGGACCTTTATTGCCTTAGTTCCCTGGCTCTCGTTCTCAGCAGCGGCAACCACTATCTCTGGCGTTATGGGGATATCCTTGTCGCGAGAGAGAAGGACCTTTATTACCTCAGCTGCCTGGCTCTTGTTCTTAGCAGCGGCAACCACTATCTCCGGCGTTATGGGGATATCCTTGTCGCGAGAGAGAAGGAGCTCTATTGCTTGCCCGTTGAAGTGACTGACTATTTCAGTCCTTGCCTCTAGTATGATAGCAACGTCCCGAGATAAAAGTGCCTTTAGTATCTCAGTCCCCTGGCTCTTGTTCTCAGCAGCGGCAACCACTATCTCCGGCGTTATGGGGATATCCTTGTCGCGGGAGAGAAGGAGCTCTATCATTTGTCCATCAAAGTGTCTGACTATTTCAGTTATCGCCTCTAGTGTGACAGCGACATCCCGAGATAAAAGTGCCTTTAGTATCTCAGTCCCCTGACTCTCGTTCTCAGCAGCGGCAACCACTATCTCCGGCGTTATGGGGATATCCTTGTCGCGGGAGAGAAGGAGCTCTATCATTTGTCCATCAAAGTGTCTGACTATTTCAGTTATCGCCTCTAGTGTGACAGCGACATCCCGAGATAAAAGTGCCTTTAGTATCTCAGTCCCCTGGCTCTCGTTCTCAGCAGCGGCAGCCACTATCTCCGGCGTTATGGGGATATCCTTGTCGCGAGAGAGAAGGAGCTTCATTAACTCATTTCCCTGGCTCTTATGTCCAGCAGCGGCAACCACTATCTCCGGCGTTATGGGGATATCCTTGTCGCGAGAGAGAAGGAGCTTCATTAACTCATTTCCCTGGCTCTTATGTCTAGCAGCGGCAACCACTATCTCTGGCGTTATGGGGATATCCTTGTGACGCGAGAGAAGGAGCTTCATTAACTCATTTCCATGGCCCTCATTCCCAGCAGCGGCAACCATCGCCTGCACTGTTATCGGAATTTCAGCGTATCGAGACAGAAGAAGCTTTATTACCCGTAAGCCATTCCCTTCATTGCCCATTGCGGCCGTCACTATCGCTTCACTAAGCGGGAGATTTGGCTGTCGATCAAGGAGAAGCTGCATTGCCTGCGCTCCATTCCAGAAGTTGTGCGCTGCTACTTCAAGTAATGCTTGCGTGATAGGCAGCTCCCCTGCGGTATCCAGGATGGACTGGAGCTGATCTAAATCTCCTTTTGCAGTTCCAGCTGTAGCTCGCCGTAGCTCTTGATAAATCGCAGAATACATATTCTCCTCAGTCGTTGTATCTGAACAGGCTAAGCTTGTGGCCTCTCCTGTTGTGGCTGCAAATGACATCTTTCTTACTCTGGAAGATTTGGTGAAGACAGATTTTCGTCAAATCGGCAATTTGGGTACTGTGATTATGCAGGCTTCGCACATTCGAGGATAGGCTTCACTGCTGATGTCTTATAGAGGACTTCGCAAAGGATGTCATTCCTGTCGGCTGAGGTTGATGTAAAGGAACATGTGCAGAAGGGTGGTCGAGGGGACTGGGCACGGAAGGCTGACAGTGATTAAATTCCAGAGTGTCTCTGCTGGTCCTGTGAGGCTTTCACGACCCCGCATCCATCGAGTCTGCCTGACCTCAGCTGACGGCTGAGACGAGTTGCGCCACTTCAACTTCTATTGGCGAGCAGATTGAGTTATGCGACAGTCACACATCTCCCGCCATACTTGCTGTGGGGTGGCCATGTGTACGGGCCATTCATATTTTAATAGGTATCACGACCGATAGGAAGCCAATGCATGAGTGAGGAGTGTGAAATACCGTATTGAACGGCGTGGACGAGGCTGAGAACCAATCCAGCATAACGTTCTTCTGAGGGGATAAACACTCGCAGCAGAAAAAGTAGTGTATTTGGCGCTGAAGGATGCAGTAGCTTCCTTTCCGTTATGTGGCGTTGTTTTGCTCGTCTATGATAATATTTCATTCAATAAGTCCTGTCTATGACGGGGAAACCGGTCGTGGCCTACTCTCCGTTAGTTCGTAGGCGTGGCTCTAAGAGCTTAACCTAATACGGTTATGTGGATCCTAAGCTTTTCTTAGCTTATTCCCGCAAAAGAGTGTGCGATGAACGATCGTAGGGCGGCTGGTTTTACAAGACTGTGTAGTCTCTTTGTAACCTATAAAGAATTAAGCAGATTGAAAGATCAAATTATCCACCTCCGCACACGACTACGAAACCTGACTAGGAAGATGGAACCTTCAGTAATTGATTCAGGATATTAGCTTAAGCTCACCCTAGAATGCAGATCCTCGTACCAATGAGACTATAGATTAAATTCTACTTAGGCAATAGCGGTTAGCCTATTTATTTGCTATTGCGGCATGAAATACGTTTCACTTATCTAAATACCTCGACGACACGATCTTCAGAACCGCAAACATTACATACAGGCAGGACAAAGCCATCAAGAGTTTAGATACACTTGGTGTCTTCGTCCATTACTGCTGTTCAAATTCTGGCAACTGGCTGAGCGGACCGCATCTCGCGCCGACCGCCTGCTCCCAACATTCCGGTCCCCTCGTGACAGCCAACATATTCCAATACCTGCTGCTCCTCCTTCAAAACCATCACCTCATGATACAGGTGCAATGTTACCTTGAATTCCAATTTCTTCGCATACTGCAGAAAGCCCCCGAAGATATTCAAGTGCGTCTGGTGCCCCTTGCTCCATCCTTCTAGGCTCGCGATGTCGTTGAAATAGGCCAATCCAAACGTCTGGTCAGTGTCAGGCCTACGTGAATTCGGGTCGAGTACGTCCATGAGCCGGCACGAATAGCAGCCTACTTCTGCACCACGGTCGCGTAGGAAATTCATGCCCTCGATGAGCACGGGATGCATGGTTTGGAGGTAGAGTTTGCGTTCCTCAGGGGAGGTGCGGGACCAGTCTTGGCCGCTACGGATTATGCAGAGGTTTTGTTTGCCGGGGACTCTTACTCTGCGCTTCATTGTGTCCTTCTCAGAGGTATGAGTCTCAGCCGGAGCTTGAGTTGAAGCGGCTTGCTCACCGACAAGCTCATCGGTCTGGCTTGCCGCCAAGCGATCACGCATGCTGCCCCAATAGACATGTTCCTGTATCGTTCCGCTGAGATGGTCGCCCATCGAGCCATGACCCTCGGGTGTTCGATCGGGGTCAGCGTCTGAGTAGAGTGTTTCTACACGGTCCATGCTGGGCAGAAAGATTTCCTGAAACCAGCCATGAGGTTCAGTTGCTGGATCAAGGCTGGTCCACCATGTCTCGAAGCCGCTCGAAGCCCTCCAGGTCTCGTACGAGGCTTGATCGTCCCAGTACGCAATCACGGCTTCGTTGTGTGCACCACGATTGTCAGTCACGGATGCGAGGTCATGATGCTTTGGAGCGTTTGGGATGCTAGCTTTCATGAAAGATAGGATCTTCGAAAGGGCCTCGGCAGACTTCGCTTCTCCTGGGTTGGCGTACTGAGCACCGATAACGGCCATGACTACATTCTTCACGCTTGGTGAGAAACGTGCACAATATGCTGGAAAGGACGGTGAGTAGCCTTCGGGCATTCGCGCAGGACAGGTACGGGGTACCTGCAAGTGTGGTGGAATAGCGGCTTCGAGATCTGCTGCTGCCATCTTGGAGGTGGTGCTGCTGCTGACGCAGGACTGCTGTTTGATAAGTTGAAGAGTTGAGAATGTGAAAGGAACTCGATATTAGTGTTGTGAGGGCGCCTAAACATGTAACTCAAAGCCCCATCAGAGCATCATTCGTAGCTGACTTTGGATCTTACTCCGCACAACGCATCAATCGCATTCGGACTCGTAATAGCGGTAGACGTCCGCGCACGTGCCTCACAATCACCCATCATCCAGATTGTACAAAATTGCATGCATTAGACTAGAATACGACCATTTCAGGAATTGCTATTTGCACTTCACGGCGCTTGCATTGCGTGAAGAGCGGCTAATGAATCACGGCATGGCTTCTGTAGGGTGGTTGAAGCAATCGTTGTCATTAGGTGTTGTCGCAGCTTCACAAGAATCGTGTTTGAATCAACGAGTCAGACGCGATCGGGTACTTTTGTACCTTAGGAGCTGTGTAGGATTATTGAAGGTTTACGCCCAGGCGGCGCTAGTTCCGCCTTTGGCCAAGTACTCAGTCCTGGGGTGCAGGGAAGCGAGCCTGAAATGGAGAAACATCGAGAGACTGACTGAAACAGCTCATGATCGCCTGTACTGCGTAGTCTTGCACCTCAGCCTGCAAGCTACGACCAAATCTCCCATATTGCTCACAAACAGCCACATAAAGCATCCGTAAGTCCGCAAACGACTTGATCCCCCCGTCATCGTTGATCAAGTACAGGGTCAAATTACTGTTGAAAGACAAACTATTAGAGGGGGAGATGATCGCTTGAGTCACAATAGAATGGATTAAGCGGAAAAAGCGCTTCTTGAATGTATGCCGTTTCGCTTCTCATGTCCAAACGCCACGGTGAGCCTCTCACACAGCGCTCATGCCAATATCTGGATAATTTTTATACACATCAAACCCACGTCGAAAGTAACCTTGCCAGCATATCAGTTCTTCGCTTCCCTCATCCTCAAATTCACCTCCCACGGCGCCGTCGTAACAGAGTACTGATACAACGCCGCATCTTCCGTCACCGAGCTCAAATTCTCAATCTTGTCGAACTTCTGCAGCAGTCTCACAATGACGTAACCCGCCTCAGTCAGCGCAAACTGCTGGCCCAGACATATCCTCGGCCCACCGTTGAAAGGCAAGAACTCCCAGCCAGCCTTCTTTCCAATCCACCTCTCAGGTTTGAACTCCCAGGCATCCTCGCCCCAGATATCCTTCCGTCTGTGCATGATGTGGACGCCATATTCGACGGCTGTATCCTTTGGCACAAAGACAGGCGATTTTCCATCAGGCCCTCCGCCAACCGGAAGAGTTGTATCGCGAGTGGCGCGGCGTCCGTTGAACGGAACAGAGGGATACAACCTCAAGGTCTCGCTCATGACGTGCTGGAGATACGTGCAGCTCTTCAGTGTGGCAAAGCTGATATTCTTCGGATTTTCAAACGTTCCAAATTCCTCGATGACTTGTGCTCGTAGCTTCTCCATGATGTCTGGGTGGCGGGCAAGGACAAAGAAGACCCATCCGAGCAGACCGGCCGTTGTATCTCGGCCGGCCAGGAAGATATTCAACAGCTGCGATCTGATTTCGATCGGGTCTCTCGTAGCCTTCGCAAGCTCGTTCAGGAACACGTACCGCTGGCCGCCAGACTCTGCTTTCTCAAGATCCTGGTGTAGTGCTCGGTTCACGAAGAAGTCGGCGAAGCGGTGGATGAGTTTGCAATCTTCCTGGAACTGTTTGGGGTTGTAGAGCCAGTAATTCTCTGCGAAACGGGCGCGTTTGCCTAGTGAGTGTGTTGCCCGGTCGAAGGCACGGCCGACTTCGACAAGGTCTAGTCCCGTTGCATTGCCAAGAGCGCTCTTTTCGGAGATACTGGGAGAGAGGGTGGCGATCTGGGAGTGGACCGACTCGCCAAAGAGGAACTCGGTTGCTGAATCAAGAGTTAGGCGGAAGAAAATAGGTTGGAGATTGACTTGGTCTGTCCAGCCCGTCGATGAATTGGTTGGCAGGTGCTTCAGCACATCTTGAACATGTCGTTCTTCCAAATCGAGATCGGCCACTTGGTTCCGTGCAAATTGTGGTCTGAGTAAGGCTCGATCATGTTGCCATGCTGCTCCATCAGAGGTGAAGATGCCGTTGCCGAGCATCGGAAAGAAATTGCCCCTGCGGACGGGTCCTAGCTCGAAGTCTTCAAACTGTTTCGCGAGCATGGCTTGAATGTTTTCGGGCTCTGATGTAAAAAGGACCGGAGTGCCGAAGACGTACTGCATAAAAGTACTCTTCCCGACCATCTCGTTAAAACATAGTTTTTCAAACTCATTGGGTATCTGGTGACGCTTATCGGCTCTAAAGATGCGCGCAATCATGTCAACGCCGCCAGGGTATTTGTAAGGTCTCCGAGTTGCAGGCTTGCAGCCCCGCGCAGCCGCTTTTCTGTTGTACTGCCATGCATTGTAGTATGAAAGTACCGCGCAATAGATGATGTAAAGAGGCGGGACAGCAAAAACTAGGGCGATGAGGTGCAGCATTGTTGATTCCTGTTTTCGTGGTAACGTAGTTGATGTTTGACGGCGTGCTATTGGCTTCCTCAGTGGTCAGAGTGAAGTTTTAGATGATGCAGGAGCCTTATTTTAGCTGATCCATCGATGTGATCAAAGTGTCACCAGGAGGTCCAAAAACCATATATAGAAGAACAATCAGCTCTGCAATGATGTCTTGTGTTCCTTTGAGCGTTACTGACGCAGCATCACGCCTCAGGCGAGCTCAGGTTATGCCAAAACCGTCAGTGTTTCCGAGCGGGAGTTTGGTTGGCCCGATGACCGCCAACGAAGAGGGGGCAAGAAGAGGTCATGGAAACTAGGGCCAGCCGTGCCCACGCAACTTACAGCGAATGGAAGCGCAGCTTGAGAGGCTACAGATGCGGAGAGGATCCTGTAAGGATTCTCTTTGAGACTAATCCGGATGAGAAGCATAACGAGAAGTTGAGCGCGGAGGAGCAATTTTGACGTGCTGCCGCCGTAAAACTTGTATGTGTACCACCCAATTGGCTGAGTCTTTTGTCGGCCCCTGCAGAGTACCTTTTTGGAATGTTCTTTGCATCAGCGCCATCCACAAGGGTCTCTTCGTATTCCATACTCTCAGTATGTCGCCGCTACGTCTGTCATTCACGTTGGTTCTGAGTGTCGGCCACCTCAGCTGGGTCAATGCATAAGGCCCTAGGTCACTCCTTTGAAACTATTTTGCAGGGTCAGAACCAGCATGAAAGAGGCCGGAAGCCGTGGCCAGCGATACTTAAGAAATGCCTAGGCAGCGGGAAATAGGCGGTCTAATGTCAGTCCGAGCCTGGCAAAAGACCTCGGGACCGATTTCTTGACAAACTGGGCTTTTGCATCTCCAAAGATGTTTGCAAACGAAAAGGCGTCCTGTTAGCTTCCTGTTAGCATAATAATAAGCAGTCGCAAAACCACTGGGGCGTGAAGAAGTCGGGTTAGAGTATCTCTGTTGTTTAACTATCTAATATCTGGTCCTTTTCGCCCATCATGGCGTAATCGTCGGCCTCGCCGCAGTCTATGCTCCTGAGACAATTGATTGATTCAGATCATTTCACGTCTATAATGTCACATGTAACTCCTTGTAAAGAACGCCGTCGAGCTTCCTGCCTCGATGCTATGCGTGCGTATGATCCAGACAAAGCAGGACACGTTCAAGAAACATCAAATCGCGCGCTGGTATGCAATTTCATCCAATTTTCCTGGTAAATGTACAGGTGGAGTTTGGGTATCGTCGTTCTATATTCAATCTGTGTCGTACTTGTATCTTTTTCAGTCTTCGCTTCGTGCTTTCATAGATCCGTTGCTTTGTGACGTCGTCAATCCTGTGATCAAGTTAGCACCTATCTTAAGATGAAATTCACGGACATCTCTTACCTCGTCAGTTAACCTGTCCAAAAGCTGAATGCTCAAGATCATGACTAGGAGACCTAATGTCACGACCACCAGCAGCCCAAAGCCAAACCAACCAAGCACCATGGCAGCAGTACCAACACCACTCTTTACACTTCCGTTTCCCAGGTCTTGCGCAACTTGAGAAGCCGCCACAGCCGCCGTATGCTGCCACATCACCGACACGAGAACGAACACCGAAGCAATGAATATCGTCGCCAGTGCCACTTGTGATACCGCTCTCGAAGGGAACGGCTTGACTTCATGTTCTGAGCCATCTTCGGTCCTTGTCGTATGCCAACCCGGAAACGTCGCTAGCAACAAGAAGGTCAAGAATGCCAGAACAATGGCAATGATGATCAAGTATGGGAAGACGATAGCGTCCTTGAACGTTGACGCCACCCATATCAGATTCAGCGGGTCTTGGTCAACTGTGACTAGATCTGCCAGGGCTGTGGCATTTTGGTTGCACATGAATGCGCCGCCTCCTTCCTGAACGCAGATTCCGAAATAGCCGACTCGGACGTTGAGGTTCGCGTTTCCGACTATGTTTGCTATTGCTGTTGTGACGGAAGGGTCGACTTGTACTGGTGAGAAAACAGGTGGATATTGTTGGTAGTAGAGGGATATTAGGTAAATGTCGGGTATCAGAGGTGAGGTCGAGGAGCATCCTGCTAGTAGTAGTGCTGCACCAGATGTCAGTCGTTGTTTCAGATGACAGACGTGGGTGTGTACTCACCTAGCAATACTATCGCTATTGCGATGAATATCATCAGCACATGGTGGTAGCCTATTACTGGCACATATCTCTTCCATCCTGTCGCGAATGCCGGCATTGTGAGATGTGTGGTCGATTTTGCTGGTCCAAAGCAGACCACGGGCCTCGATTAGGCACCTCAAGCTTGGTGACAGTCGTCCACGTGGGACGAGCGACTCGATAGACGTTCAGCTCACTAGGTGGTCTTTGCTCGCTCGCTCGGGTCTTTTCTGGCGAGGACTCGAGGGTTTGTGCTCGACTCTTGCAGTGTGCACAGGCGTATCGAGTATCGTGCTCTAGTGGTCTTCTGCGACTTCCGTTGCGAGGGAGATGTCTCGTTTCTGATTCTGGAGTGAAGGCTTTGATCAAGTCGTCAGTTTGTACACGATAGAAGGAGGAAGAATTGGAACGGGGAGGCGTAACTTGAGCCAGGATGCCAAAAGAAGTTCGTTTCGATCACAAGCGCTCGATTCCTCATCGGGAGTCAGGTGGCGGCCATCGCAGAAAGTCGTGAGGCTGGTTGTTGGGCTGCTCTCGAAAATTGAGATGGCAGGTTTCTTAGTCGAGTCGCAGTTTCCCAAACTAAACAGATCTCCATTTTTGGTTTAGTGGATTTCCCACTCCAGACGTCATAATGGAAGTCTGCCATGGCCAGAAGCCCCAAGAATCGGCTCTCCACCACTCAGAACGTTCTGGTGCCTGGGCGCCATTTTCGGCGGGCCGGGAGGATGCCAGATGCCTAACCTTAATCCAGGGGCTCTATTCCCAGCCTCTCGAGGCTTATTGCTACCCGTCATGCGATATCTCTAGCAATGCCATTCACCGATTGTTGAGCGCAGCCAATCATGCATAGTCTTTAATGTGATGACTCGTTGTTACTCGCTCATTAATACTATTTGCATCTATTCGCTATCCATAATCGTGCACATTTCATTACTCGTGACTGACTAATCTCTGCCCAACACTTAGTCCAAACCAACCATACCTGTCCACGACTGCCGGCTTGAAATGAATGTCGCTCACAGCAATCTTCCAGAACGCCATCGCTGCATACACGCAACTTCGCTATGAATCAACATACTGGAAACGGTGCAAATCGATACCAAGCGATGGTCTTTCCTCGGCTTCTGACACCCTGCTCGGACTGCTGGGGATGAGTGCATCCTCACTGCCTTTTGGTTCTGCAATTTCGGCAGTGTGCATGATGTTTGGGATCCTGGAAATTTTTCCTAAAGATCGCAAAGCACGAGACTGCAGCTCGGTCGATTGGCAGGCAAAGGTCCTACTTAAAGATTGGAACTTCGTACTCGCTAAGCGCTGCGGCGATAGGATTTCATCGGCCTCGGGCTCGATACCTTGCTCTTTCGCCCTAGTAGGCTCTACTTCTTCCGCCGCAGCCACTGGCAAAAGGCTGGCCAGCGCCGCAGACTGCTCTGATAAGGACCGGCTTGAAAATACTTGTCGTCTCGCTCGAGCTCGGACGACCTCATTTTGCTCCCTGACATATCGGCCTAATAACTCGTCGAAAGCATGTGGATCGTCCTCTTCGCTAAGATGAGTCTCTTTCACAGGCTGGCTGAGCACATGTGGTTCTAGAGAAACCGAATTCATTTCTGCAGTGCCGTGGCTTGACTGTGATTCAACTGCATCTGCTTGCGTTTCAACAGGCGAGGATTGAGGCACCACCTCCGTCTTGTCGGCTGCCTTCGACTCTGCAGAGGGCGGCTTGGCCAACTCTGGATACTTGATGACATGTGTGCTGCCGTGATAGGAATGTTCCTCGAGGCTGAGCGTGATGACCTCACTAGAGTCATCCGAGAAAATGTCAAATGCAGTCTTTCTCAAACGCCGATCTCGCCCCTTCTTGCTGGTCGAAGGACTCTGCTCAATGATATTTGAGGAGAAGAACTTGCTTTGCTTGATCTCTTTTGACGGCGAAACGTCGACAAATTCTGAGCATAATCTTTGTCTCTTGACTGGTTGGTAAGTTGAGAGAGCAGCTGCCTTCTTTAGAAAAGACTCGCGATATGTTCCGGCAGAGCCGAGCACTGCCGGAGATTGATCACTATCAGTCGCTGCTCTACGCAGCGGCGGTGCAGAATGAGGCGCTGATCCCACCAGCCGCGGTTCCCATGATACATTGCGGCTTCTTTCCAGCAGGCGGTGCTGTGATGGAGATGGCGTGAGACTGTTTGGGTCCAGCTCAGCGAGTGGCATCCTTTGTGGCTTGAAGAAATTGTCTAAAGATCTCTTAGGCTTTAAGTCCTTCTCCCCACGCATAATCTGCCTTGGGGTCTCCGATATCTGTGGCCTCGACGCCGCGAACTGGCTAGCTTTGCTCAATGGGACGAAAGGTATTTTAGTCTTTGGGTTGAGCTCACCACAGGCCACGCCTACCGCAAGTTCTGGCTCAACGTAGAGGCCAAGGTACGGCATGTCTTCCTCTTTCAAGTCAGGTGGCAAGGTGTTCAGGAGGACCAATTTTCTACGCTTCGGACAGAATACCCTGTGGTACAGAAAGGACCGCTCAGCATCGGTGAACTTCGCCAGATAGTCCTGGGGTATGACATATTTGCCATTTAGCGCCATCATGCGCACGACCTTTGAGACTTCCTTGTGCTTCTTGACAAAGCCATGTGCTGTCTTGAGCCCAACGCCATTGATACTCGGCAGGTAATCGCATCCACTCAGAATTGCCATGCGCCGGAACATAGAATCTGACCAGCCGGCAAGACTGATTTCCTTGTTGAGTATAAAATCAGCTCGATTGATCTCAATGCATGATCCATATTGATCGAGTTTCGTGATAAGCTTCTTTGCACCGAAGACGAGTAGGTCCGAGTCTTCAGAAAGAATGCCATCAATGATACCTTCTTTCTCGAGATACGTCAACTGCGCATCCGCTTCGTAAGGCGCCACTAGGATTTGCACATCCATGCGGCGCATTGCCTCTATGACTTCGTGTGTCATCTGCGGCGTGACCGTGACAGCCTTGCCCCATTCCTGTTGTGCCTGATCCTTTCTTCCAGCATTATGAAGTGCTAGCCCTAATTTGAGCGCTGCCTCGCGATCCTTTCTTCTTTTTGCATTGGTGCTTGCTTTGCTAGGGACCGTATCGCCGTCGAAGACCAAGTATGGCGTGATCCCGAAGTCGAGGAGCATCCGAACCCGATTGACAACAAAGGCGAGATATTGTGTTGTTGGTTTGTCGAGGGCCAGCTGACACGCGCAAGCGACAGCGCCTCGGTGCAGCCATCCAAAGGCATCAATCCCAAGAGTCTGGCCAGCATAATTCTTCAGGGTTGTGTGTTTGTGTATGGACTTCAGAAGTGGTAGGAGACCGCTGACGCCCATGTTTGCGCCTTGCGATACAGGGGTTTGAAGTATTTCACCGCCTGTTTGCCATGAGTCAGAGAGTCGATGCGAGAAGTTCAAGACGGCAATAGCACGACGTATAGCTAGGGAGCAGGAAGTGACTGACGACGTGGCCTATCCAAGGAGTTAAATGTATCACGTCCTGGTGAGGTGTGCTGAGCAAGGTTTGGCAGGGTGTGGAGGTGACGCGCTTGCTGGGATGCAAGACGCGCCTGTCTCTGGCCCACTTCTCAAAAACGCCAAGTCACATGGCAAAAAGAACATTTCTTGCCGGTCGAGTTATGGCCTCACTGACAAAGAAACTGTTTCAATATTTGGTTTGTTGTCTTCTATTATACCAGCAACAGCTTCGCGCAAGTATGGCTCGTTCCTTGCACAAGGTTCAGAAGAAGATTGCAAAAAAGCGAGGTGGAAAGCCGACCGCACTTCATGAGAACAGCCGTGATGCACGAAGGTTGCGTCAGGCAGGTGCAAGGGAGGACAAGTTGGTCAGAATCATGACAGCGGCTGCAAAGTCAAGTCAGCTGTATGTTGACCGAGTTCTATGGTTCCAACAAGCGGCCGACGGTGACTCTCCTTTGAGCGATTCTGAAATGCACAAATTGGTCGAGGATTTCATCGACCGCGATGATGAGAAATTAGGCGAGCTGAAAGCAGCGCAGCGTCCAGGCAGGCCTCGGAGCAAGGCTGAAGAGCACCTTCTGCAACGCATCGAAGCAGAGCAAAAGGAATTCAAGTCAGGTTTCTGGGTGGCCGAGATGAGAGATGGAGACGCACTGGATAAGCTCAAAGGATGGGCCGGGACATGGGGAGGCCTGAATGCACTCAAATTTGTGCGTGTTGTCAAAGACACCGAGATCAAGCCATCTTCTTTCCCACCAAAGGGCCTCTCCTGAGGGTTTATGCGCCTTCGACAAAACTTGCATCATTCTGCAGGTTCGTCAGATCTTGCCTTGTGCGGACCTCCGGACATCCATATGCACCCAAGACTTCGGACTTCGCACTATTCCGAACATTCATTATCCGTCGTAGAAGAGATTGGGTTTGCTCGATAGCACGGCATTTAGTCAAAGTTCGAGCTTCTAGACATTCACAACAGGCATCGCTCAGTCCAAAAAATGTCGGCAAAATACATCAAGAGAATCACGCTTTTCAAAATACCCAGAGAGGAAGATATTCCGATAGCTCTTGAGCAGTACAAGACACTTCAAGCAACAGCCACAAAGGTGAGCCGCGGAACTCTTTGGGTCATTACCATGAGTTAACCATGCCGCAAAGGATGGAAAGCCGTACATTTTGTCCTCCGAAGCTGGAAAAACAATCAACTCATCAGAAGAGCGTGCTCAAGGATACACGGTCTGCGCCCAAACCACCTTCTCAAGCCTTGAAGATGTGGCGTACTACGACAACGAGTGTTCGGCCCACCAAAAGCTGAAGCAGCTGGTGACCCCGGTCAGGACTGCTGCGGCCGTCATGCTATTTGAAAGTGACATTCCACCTCCCAAGACTGCCTGATCCCGCAATGGAGGATGTGATCCTAGACAGAAAACTTCAGCATGCTGCACGCATGCGAGACCATAGAGCATTGGTTGGACTCATCTTGAACAGGCCATGCACAGCGTAGGGCGCCTGAACACTGATGTTACTGTCAACTGAATGTCGAGGCCATTCCACAGTGCGCCTTTATATCAGAGGGAGCGGAATCCAAAGACAGAAATTAAGAAGCCATATTTTCGGCCCTGATCGCATTTCTACGCACACATTCTAGGCCTTGTAGTAAGGATGTGCAGAGCATAGGGCTCGGGGCCAATGCTTTTCGGGAATCATACCCGTTAGCGCCAATCTTGACGCGTGAGTTCGACCAGATGACGCTAAAAATTTCGGGAAGGTCGCAAGCCTGGAAGTGTTCTTGCTGAAGCAAATTGCATCTACAATCATATCATTTACTTTGCATCAACTGGTCCGCCTTTGTTCATTCTGTCTTGTGTCTGACTGCCCATTGATTGTGACGCCACTTGCCAGGATGCTTGCACTTCGATCGTTTGCCCGAGCTATTCCAAGGTCCTCATTGAGGGCAGCTCCAATCCGCGCATCGCAGAGATACATTGCCATCTCAAGACCGACCATATTATCACGCACAAGTCTACACAAGACTTTCTCAACAACTAGAGCATGGAGGGAGCCAGCTGGTGATGGTGAGACCCATTCTGAAGGAGAGATGCCTGGGCAAAGACTAATAGGAGACAGCTGATGCAGAACTCTCCGCAAAGCTCGAGCACGAGCGTCAACTAGAACTCGACACCAAGCCAGATAATGCTGCGCTACCACAAGAGCTCTCAGACTTTCTAGACGACAGCCCTTTCACGGCAAGTTGATGCGCAAAGTGGACGTGATGGAAGGAGATTAATACCGTGCAGGTCCAAGATCAACCCGGAACAGAGAACATCGTTATGACCAGGCAGTTTGGCAATGAGATGTATGCGCCAGCTTCATGATCCTGCCTGCAACCTCTACTGACGCCTCCCAGGATCAAGGTGGAATGCAGCATAGCCGACATGAACGCCGAGCGCGATATGGACGAGCTAGATGAAGACAACGCTCTCGAGGACGAGCCAGACTTCGGCTCCGACGTGACGTCGGGTGGCAAGCGAACCATCAACCAGGCCGGCACCAAAGGAGGCAAAGTTGATGTCACCGCAGAAGACAGCGTTGCCCCAGCAGATCGAGATGCTGACGGTGAGGCTTCAGAGGTCGGAGCATTCCCATTGAATCTGAGCATCACTATTGACAAGGGCGGTATCGGGGCTACAAACATTATCGCAAGAGCTCAGGATGGAGACATAGAGATTGAATATGTCCACTATTACCCTCGAGCCGAATTGGTTGATCCCAAGACGTCGGAGAATGTCAAGGAAAGCCAGAACGTCTATGGTGGTCCACCTTTCCCATACCTCGATGCGGAGCTCCAGCAAATGTATGAGACGTACATTCAAGAGCGCGGAATAAACACCCAGTTGGCCTGGTTCTTATCCAGATACGTTGACTACAAAGAGCAGAGAGAGTATGTGCAGTGGCTGGAGAGTAAGTGCAACAGTTTTGTGGTCATGGGACTTAAGCTAACATTTTGCCAGATATGAAGAAGTTCATCGATGCCTAAATGTAACATAGAATGATACCCTCTCCACTTTACGATGACACCTGCAAAGTGATCTAGTCTGAAGATGTTCACCAGGGAAAGAGCAAGCAAGCTGAATACTGTCTATCACTGGAGAACAAAAGCTGGTCCTTGAAAATATTAATCGCCTGTATTGATCTACATTGTTTCTGGTTATGGTGGTGAAGTACAGGAAGGTTCCCTGTCATACCTCACGAAGGCCTGGAGCAATGGCTTCCCGCAAGCGAGAGCCTTAATTAGGTGCCTGACTGGGGGGATTCAATGCTTGCACGAAGCTTGAAGGATACCTGTTCGTGGGCTTAGATAATCATTCCATTGAGAAGTCTTTGGCTCTATGCGTTTCTGGGTGACTACGAGGTCCCGGCGTCAACTTCCCTCTACTCATGCTCTACTCTTTCCACATACCACAATCTTGTAAGACGTTGCTCTTATATGTAGGTCATGAGGCAAACTTCTGGTTTCATCACTTTGGCACGGCTGAGAGTGATTGTCTGACCCGAAATGATACCTCACCCTTATTTTACGTGTCCCACCTTGTCCTCTCGTCCCTAAACCTGTCACTTCCACCATCCAGGGCTATGCCAAATACCAGTCACAGGCATGCTCTGCGCAATTCGTGATATACGGAACGCCTCTGCCGATGATCTTGTGGTTGAAAACATGGTCAGGGGGCTTGTTCGAGGAAGACCTCTAACAGCTCAGCACAGTTGCCGACGCACGCACAACAGCTTTATGTTGTCCTCCCTGCCCGTCCTTCCTCATACGGTGGGCGTTGCCTCCCAAAGTGGCCGAGCTGGAACCGGGGGGACGGGTACGTGGTTTGTCGCTAAGTTCATTGTTTCCCAAATACACGGAAGCAAGGACACATGGTCCCAATGTTCGCTTTTTGCGTGTCACGGCAAGCTTCTGCCCAGCGACGGCCGCAGATTCCACGATGTCTTTTCACGTAGTTTCGAAACCCGGAAGCAAAACTACATATCTTGCGTTGAGCCACGTTTGAGGCAAAAACTGAGCGATGTCTGAGGCTTTCTATAGTGAATTCGGAAGCACTCCAACAGCGAGGAGCGTTGAGGAGAATCCTGGCAAAAATGTCCAGAACCCCAGATCAAACTGCGTTGAACCCTTCCTCACGTCTTCCTTGCGTTGACAGTATCTGTGGGTAGACATTCCGTGCATGATCCAAGGTGATGGCCACGACAAAAGCCTCATGTTGGCCCGGTATCTGGTTTATTCTCAAACATTTCTCACCGTCGTTGCGACTCCAGATTGTGAGGCCGAGATAGGTATCTCTGGTACGCAGGTGCGGAGGTCGTGGCCTCTACTTTGATTGCGCTTCAAAGTCGTCTACAGGTCAAGTCAAAAGCGGCTGGGCAACACTTATAGCCCTGTCAAGTCGTTAGGCATCTTGACACAATTAGCCTGAGATAATGGGAAGGGATGTTCAGTTCAGACGCAATGAGGTTTATTTCATTCGAACGATTTGAACAATTAAAGAGCATCGGTCCGGTCCTGCTGTAGGTAAATCTTCCACCCGAGTAAATATTTTAATCTTAGCACTTTCATTCTCCCTGTCTCTCTGTCTCTCTGTCTCTCTGTCTCTCTGTCTCTCTGTCTCTCTGTCTCTCTGTCTCTGTGTCTCTGTGTGCGTATGCGCATGTGTGCCTTGCTTTTCTTTTGCGGAGCAGGGCAAGCCAAGTATTTAGCATTTCTTGATGTTTATCTCGGCAGAAGTTGATCAATGCACTTAGCTGTGCTGAAATCGCGGCTCCTTTTCCACCTTGAGATATTGTGGTTGGTGATGGCTCCCTTGCTCAGGTGGCACGCAGCTATTGTTGAGGAATGTGGGTTTGTGATGTTGTGTATGTGAGTTGGAGGCTGTCTTTGAGTTCTGGCTTCGCTCTGAGCGTATTGCTCTCGCTGTTCCTCCTAAGGTCTGGTTAATCTTCAATTGGTGCTCTTTGTAACTTGTCTCGTAAGACGTGTTTTCTCTCCAACTGCTTCTTCACGTTGTTCGTCCTCTTTCCTAAGAGTATTCCTGTCGCTCCTCGAACATTTGAGTTGGTGTAGAGATAGTTGCTGGTTGACACACTCAAAAGATTGAGCTAACAATGAATTTATCGGGCAGTCCGATGGCTAATACTGACTCTATCGCGCAATATTTGATCTGGGGGACAGTGCGCTTGAGGGGTGCGTGTGCCTCAGTGAGTAGTTGCTGCAATTCGGTGGGTAAGCTGGAGC
The DNA here is from genome assembly GCA_000315175.1 of Herpotrichiellaceae sp. UM238. Lineage (NCBI taxonomy): Eukaryota > Fungi > Ascomycota > Eurotiomycetes > Chaetothyriales > Herpotrichiellaceae > Herpotrichiellaceae sp. UM238. Next base: position 73,630 of record AMYF01000132.1, on the reverse strand, counting down.
TGGAACATGTGATATGTTGCTGTGTACATGACGTCTGATTTGGTGTGTAATATGGCAATTCACAGGGGGTTTCGGTGTTGTAGTCCTGTGCCGCACTCTGCATCATGTTGGTGATGGGTGGTGGAAACTATCTCAGAAGCGAAAACAGGTGACGATTGTTTCTTCACCTACGGAGTGCACATGCAGGCGTGTTGCACATGGAAGAACCATGCTCTACTGTGATTTGTAGGCTGTTCCACTTCGGTGCTCTGCAGGCTACCTTTGCTTTGTTCTCCAGATAGAATGGTGAGATCGATCTGAGTGGTAAGTGACTGAGACTTTCTTGACTTGTGCCTCTGCTTTGGTTCAACTTCATCGCCAGCTCGCCTTGGCTCGAATCTGCTCGGAAGAGAGCTTCTTCTTGATTGGCTGGGCACCCTCAAGCTTCTCTAGCTCGCCCTCCAACATGTTCGTCCAGCTGTCGTGACCTTGCTTGACCTTGTCCTCGACGTTGGGGCCGTTGAACCACGTCTTCGAAACGTACCGTCTTCCCTGGATGGCACGTTCTAGGGCGGACCAAATTTCCATTGGCATTTTGATACGAGCCGACAGAATCTCATCGACGAGCGTTTGGATGAACTTGTCATCCATAACTTGTCCTGTCTTAATGTCCTCCCGGGTGAATCTGGCAATCTTCTCGCAGCGTTGGCGGTGGGCTTGCGAGGAGGAGGCCTTGAGGCAGACATATGTTTCTAAGAGCCAATCCTTAAAAGTGAATTCTGACTCTTTGTACGAATCTGTAGCTTCTGCTTTCCGGGCGCTGTCGGATCTGCAGTGGAAGACGTGAGCATCCTAGACCTCGGTCTTCCAAGGGCAAGCCTCGGCCAACCAGGTTGGTATAGCGGGAGGAGATGGCGACGACCTCCTCCAGGCGGGTGCTGGCGGGCTGACGGATATCGAGGAGGTGGTGCTAGAGAGGGAGGTTAAGGATTCGTTCCGCCGTGGGACTCTTCCTCGGCATCCGTCGCCAAACTTTGGTGGCGCAAGGATGAGTGACTCGCTCGATGAGCATGGCGAGGGCGTGCCGGAGCTTCTCCCGCTCCCCAGTTGGCCCATTGGTAAAGAGGCGAACATGGATGAAGCCGAATTTGTCTTGATGGAGATGGCCATTTTGGAGTCGCAACTTGTTTTCTTGTCGTGCAAGTGAGGAACTCTGAAAATGAGATTGATGAATATTCGAAAGTAAAGACTTGAGGGTCGAATATGCAAGTGAGAAATGATTTATAACCTGTAGTGTTGTTTTATGCTGCACTCGAATTGTAGAAATGAAGCGAGTGTGTTGAAAAACTCAGGTTATCGCAGGTGTACTTGGTCGGAAGAAAGAGACGAGACAGAAACTTAGAGATTTTGGCCATATTTGTAAGAGTCAGGGCAGGCTAAAAAGTGCACAACTCGGGTTTAGAAACAAGGTCATGCTGATTGTCATGCCTCAACATTTTTAGAACCTTGAGTGGATCTGGACCTATAAGAGCATCAGACCACAGCTAGATGCCCCAGAAGCCAGTGAAGGCTCCTTCGAAATAAGCCGGTAGGCACGGAATAGAGCTCAAAAACGAGCTCATGTAGTCCCTTGGTAGGTAGAACCAATGATTTGGCGTTTGATTGGTGAGAATTATGGGAGACTGCCCATGCGGCGATCTGGAAAAGAAAAAAAATTTTCGGTCGCCGGCCTCTTCGCGACAATGTGTGGTTCAGGGAAATGGCGGGAAAGCAGAGACAGCAAAATGGCAATGGTGTAGGACCGAGGACTTTGAAAGGAGATTTCGACAAATTTTGTGACGAATCTGCTGAGAGCACATTTAGAACCCAAAGGAAGTTGTTTCACTTACTGCTCTGCCAGCGAGCGCTAATCGAATCTCCCGCCGCAGGCCTCGGAAATGTGTACGAGTCACCATTAGCCTGAGTGAGATACTTTTTCAACATGATGGATAGATGTCGTTGTCTGTAGGTGGCTGCTGAACAGCAGTTTGGCAGTCACTGAATATGATCGGCACGACATGGTACTGACAGTGAAACTCGGGGTTGAAGTGACTCCACGCCGTTTGCTTCGCAAGACCAAACACTGAGCATCGTTATTATAGCCATTGAAGGACTTGAAATGACTGGAGGTCTGTCAATAAGCGCATTTGAGGTGCAGTTTCTGCGCTTGTGATAGGTTAATCGGCTCGCAGCGTTGGTCCCCGCTACTGCGGGTGGCCTTCCTAGTTTAGAATTCGACGGGATTAGCAAAGTGGAGCGCAACAGTAACGGTCCGCTCTAGAAATGTCGAAGGCCTGATACCCGTACGCAGGATTTGTCTGTCACATTGACGTATGTGCAGTCAAAAGCGCTAGACTTGCTACCAAAGCTTGCACCAACGAGCTGCTTATGTCAAAGTCCATTCAGGCTCCGTCTTCCAAAGGTATTGTCCATAGAGCGATGCTTCGATGGCAAGCTGCAGACGATGACTACCGATTTCCGTCGAGAACCTGCATGCAGCTCTGTATGCAACGTGTTAAGGTTCATGGGATCTCGAGTCCTGCGATATTGCAGCGTGTGACAACCTATTCGCATTGATTGATCTTGTCTGAGATCGTACTGGCTCATGTTTGCACAGCAAGCTGCGTACTGGCTCATGGTTGCAGAGCAAGCTGCTCTGTTCTCCTTTCAAATTCCGAATTCATTGTACGCCGATTGAATTACGCATGAGCGCAACCATGCAAAGAGGGGTAAGTCGGGTCACAGATATCCATCGCGCAAGTTGAGGTTTGTCAAATGTTTCGCTGACTGTGCTTTTTCGATAATTGCTCAATAATGGCCGGATTTGTATTGTAATTCCAGCATGCAGATCGCATAGAAGATGACAGGTTTCCATGCTTACGTACTGGAGCCATAATTCCACGTTTGAGAACGAGCCCAGATGCAGAGGACCTGAGTATGGTTGCGAAACCAGACCATGCCAGCGTGAGTAAGCTCTGGGGCCAAAATCCATTTTACTTTGTCTGTAATCTCCATATGTAACCCTCAAAAATTGCGACTATCAGTCAACGGCCGTTTGCGTGGCTTTTGTCGAAGAAATCTGTCCTCCCAATGCTTGCGCCAAAACGTTGAAAGCTTCAGAAGCCATTTGATTTTATAGTTTGCTTCGCTTCGACCACGCTGACACTGTCAGGTCAGGTATCGGTCAAGCATAGCTTGCCTCCACCAGGACCAATGTATGCAAGGGAAAATGCAGTTTCGGTAGAGTGAACATGTTCGTGATTCTGGTTAATGTCGCCGTTGCAAAGCTCAGTCGTGCAAATCTCTCTGAAGGGTGACTTCGGGTTTATCAACTCGGTAGATAGTCTCGGCAACATTGAAATAGCCTTCGTATTCTATTCCTCCGTCATCAAGGTCATGGTGATAGTGTCCGCCTCTGCCACCAAAGCTGAAACAATGCGTGTGCTCCATCCTCAGCCCCATCTTCTTGCCAGGATCAGCAGAATGCAATACACTCAAGCAAACGATCTCATCCTGCTTGCCGCCTCCCTCTACAGAGAAATCATGAAATGTAAGCCAATTATTCAGCTGCTTCGGACTTTGAAACGGTAATTGGTCCTCTGGTGGAAAATCAGGCATGACATGGAATTTGGCCTTCCCTCTGCGAATCGCAAAGACACCGCCAAGTGAGACTGGTCTGTCATCACCGTAGTTCTCGTGTAGCGCAAGACGAATGGTGTCTGTGAATGACTTCGTCGGTCCTGTACGCTTTCGGGCAACGATCTTGATGATCGGACCGGGAAGGCCGGAGGAGCCAAAAAGATTCATCATCAGAGCGCATTCAGACGAATTGCAATGTTCGCACGCGACCTGGTCAGCACCGTTAGACTCGCCGATCTTTGTATAATATGTCAAGTTCGTGACTTTATCAAAGGCACCTTCCCATGCAATGTTCGGAGCAAGTTCTGAGTTCTGCCCGACATAATGGAAGGGCCCTGCACCAGCACCTATCAGCATGCCTCGATCTGCCGACATCTGCATGCAGTCTTTGGCAATGGCAAGCATGTCGTACTTCTTGTCGGGGAGTGGCCGAGGAAAGAGGTTCGACTGACCACCAATGTCCGCAATGACTGGTGCACCACCCAGTCCTTCACTGGCCAGATGGAAAGGACTCTGTCGCAGGTCAGGACACCTAGTCACCTCGACTGATGCTTCGGCATAGTTTGCGGTAAGAGCCGAGTGGAGGACGCGCTGCACCTCCTCCAGCCCAGGAGGGTCGAGCTTATGCGTCTCGCAAATCATGTCTACCCCCAAGGTAGCAACATATGAGGCATCGGGATGCGTGCAAGATCTCGAGTCCACATTCACTATCTACGCTGAGAAAGTTGATGCGATACGAATTGCACCGCCAAAGTATCCTTTATCCGAGGCAGTCAAGATGACCAGACTTTGCGGCCTCAGGCATTAGGCCTCCGCAGGACAAACTTCGGCAATCGCAAACGCGTCGGCTCGGGCGCGACGTAACGAATGACAATAAACACAATGGAAAGAGAAGCTCGCGAGGCGACAATCGGCAAGAGAAGCCTCGATGCGTCCACTGCTAGACGTACAACTCAACGTCCGATCAAGCACGTCCACATCAACTTGCGTCTCTCAGGAATCATAAGAAGTTCTTCCATTATACGCAAACAAGCTGCAACCCGCCACCGCTGCCTCGATCACGCCCTACCACCGCCCATGCCCTCACCCCTAGTCAAGAACTTCCTCACTGCGGCGGTAATAACAGCAACAGCAACAACGCTCATAGAATGGCTCAAACCAAGACCACAAGCTCAGCCACAACCGCGAATACATTCGCTCAACCAGGAGCTCACCCCAACCCAACACCACACCCCCACCACCGAAAGATAGAACTGCAATCCCACGCCGACCTAACATACCTTCAGCAGAACCTCGCAAAGGCGGCGCGGGAGAAGTTGGACCTACATTTTCCTGCTATTGAAGGCAGAAGACAAGCTGCGCCCGCGGAAGTGATTACGCTGGGTGGTGCCCCACAGCCTCATGAACCAGAAGATGTGGTGAGGCGAAGTAAACAAGAACAGGAAGAAGAAGATCCCATGAGGAAGCACGTGCGCCAACTAGTCGACGAGTTTCTCTACAGCACATTCATCAATGCCTCGCATTCTATATCTGTAAATGGGATAGACGCTGCATCTCTGTCAAACACGCAAGTGCAACAACCTAGTTGCTCAAATCCGACGCCTGGTCTCAACGCTGACGCTGTGAAGCCGCTGGATCCAAGTCTGGAAATTGAAGGCATTCACTACACCTACAGCGCCTTCGACCCACGCCTGCAGAAGAAACTAGCCGCGCTCCATGGTGAACTTGAATCGCTGACCGCGCAAGTCAGTAAACTCCGCCGAGAAGCACCGAGGTCTAGCGCCGATTCTTATACTCGACAACTCGAGGCTGCGCTTGCAAAAGACCAGGCAGACTGGGAGGCTGAACAGCAGGAACTACAACAGCAGGCCCGTACGGGCCTAGAATTTGAACCAATGAGAGAAGGCTGGAACGAAGATGTGAGAAATGTTTATGAACGGGGCGTGGGGGAATTGGCGATTCTGAGCGGGGTTGCGCGCAAGGAGGGCCCTGATGAGGACAGAGGGGTGGCGAGTCTTATGGAGACCGTCGGGAAGATGCAAAGAGCGCAGAATGTCGTTGGTGAGTTTGAGTGAACTTATTTGAGCTACATGAGCCAAGAATCGCTCTACGTACTGGTCGGAAGATTTCTCTTGAGGTCGACTTATCTTCTGTCAGCAGGCAATATAAACCGTCATCATTTCGGTGTTCGACATCGCAAACAAGGGACCAAAGGCGTGGAATTCTGCGCCACTGAGAGCATACAGCGGGCATTACTGGTGTACGTTAAGACGTCCTGAGTATCACTCAAGCCATGGACGCCTGTTGCGCATCTCAAATGCCCTGGTACCGCAAAGAGATGAAGACAGCGCAACGGGCTGTGAGAAGGATGTGCTACTCAGACTCGAATAAAGAGCTGGTGCTTGTCCATAATGGCCGGCCGAGATGGACGGAGTGTAGCCATGATTAACCACAACACTTGCAGCGTACGTGCGCGCGTTTCAAACACGAGCTGGCTAGTTGTGTAGTTCCAGAGAATCATTGGGACTTTGGACGGAGATGACTGGCTCTTCGGGCGGTCATCCTACAACAGGTGGAGATGAATGTCCGTAGAGGTGGGCGTAAGAGGAGACGAATAAGAAGGAGGACATTGCGTACAGAGTAGGGGCGCTCCTTAGGGTATCTGGTGTGGATCTTGGGGCTTTGAAGTGGCCGCCACATTTCTCTGTGTACGACGATAAGCGATGTTTATAGAAAGCCATGTGTAAATGGCCGCGGTTCCTTTCTTTTGGACTACGCTAGCACTCCCTACGGCATCCCGATCCAGCCTGTTGACTAGCCTGACGAGCTGCGCCTTGTACGGCCTTGACGGCCAGAAATAAGCGATCTTCCCAGGTCCTCCATATCCGCTTCCTCTCAACACACCTCCAATATCAGCAGTCGATTCAGTAACCTTGGTCGATCATTCCGAGACATATCAATGCCACCAGATATCGGTGCTAGAGACGTCAATCTGAAATGGACAATGAAGCTTCAACAATAAGTCGCGGTGATCTAGAGGATGAAATGCCTCCGGCTCCACGAGGGAGGTAAGTAACAGGTGAAGCAGTTACCTGCTCGAATCAATAGACTTTCGAGTCCACTTGGCGGTCTGCTGTCTTCGAAGCCCCGCTGCTTTTTCAGGCCCGCTACAATTCCGTCATGGCAAAGACGGCGCAGCTGAATCATTTTTTCAACCTTCGACAATGAATCACCTCCTCAATATGACCTCGTCGGCTTCAACGGTTCCGAGATTTGCCTTCCCAACCTTGCCGACGATGTCTTCTGCTCCGACTCTGCCTCAGGCCAATGCCACCTCGGTATCGTGTCGAAAACCGGCGACTTCGTCACGCTGCTATCGGCACCCGTGCTCGCACTAGTGCTGCTGAGGTCGCTGTCAGATCTGTACCTCTGCGCCTGAACCTTGGGGTCAATCGACGCGTTCCATGACTCGAGGGGCAAATCGGCCTTGCGCTCGGGCTCGAGTTCCTGGCACATGTGCGCGTAGATGCTGCCGTTGATGCTTGAAAGCTTGGAGGGTCGGCCCGAGAAGAGTTTGCCGAGGAAGCTGAAGGGCGAGGAGGTTTCGGAACTGGTTGATGTGGATGAGGATGAAGACGCCATGCTTGTAGTTCTGGCTTTGCTGGCTGTGGATGTTGTTTGTTGTATCAGGAGATCTGACATCTCAGGGATGGTATGTTAGAAAGTATACGGAGAATATATTTGTTTCGATGCGTTGTGGTTTGCTCCGAAAGTTGTTTTGTGGCTGTGCAGAAGTTACTTCCGATGATGCTCATTGCTACACGCCTACAATCTATATACCTGGCATTGGCATACCGTGGCCAAGGCATATCCTAAAAATCGCTCAACATAAGCCAAGTATTAATTGCTTGGCTTGTAACGTGAGAATGCCGCAACATAGCCTGATGGAACGGGGAAAATGTGGAGCCGGATGTCACAAGCCCAGATTTGCACGAGGATGATTCGGGGAGTGGCCAGTGGCTACTGGTACCACAACATCAGCCATGGAACAGCAACAGAATCTTACACTGCGGGACTGGGGGAGTTCGCTTGTAAGTTGAGTGGTCTGACCCTGACACCTGTCAATCATCGCTTCGTAGACTTGCAAATCACGAGACGGTTGAAAATTCTCGAGAGTCATGGGGAAGCCTCGGAAGCACGGCGTAGAGTCATGCAATGATTGTCGCAGGTATTGACGAATAATGTGAAGCTGCGGAGCTCGCCTGGATGTCCGTGGGGACAGGGAGTCGTGGTCTCCGGCAAAATCGATCGGCAAGCATGCACGGGACGGTGCATTTAAGATGACATTGAAAGTGGTGAGACACGAGAATGCTGGATGGGAGATACAGCGCATCGGGTACTTCCGACGTGTGGCTGCAGCTTTGCCGAGGTGCGGAACCATTCCCCGTTACCGACCTCTTCTTCGAATACTTGTGAGAAGCGCAGCTTTATTGGTTCCGTTGTGATGCCCGTTTCTACTTCCACCAGCAGGTACTCGGCAAGATCGCGTTGAGATTTACAGGGTTGTCGTGACTTGTCAGTCAATACGTAGGCTTGACTCCTCTAATCGAAAGGTATCTGATCTGTATGGAGCAAGGGTTCCGAGACCAGGCGCGACCCACGTACTAAGCTTGCCTTTGAGTTTCGACATTAGTAGGTGAACATTTGATGGTACGGAGGATCTTGTTCGCCTGCTGGATGGCATAGACAAGCGCTTGACTGTTAACGACCTCACTGGTCTTGAGATCAAATATGCCTCCATCCCTGTCAGCTTTGGTCCCCTTACACCATGCCGATGATTTTCGAACGCAAAAAATTCTCCAGCAAGATCGCGGACAACGTCGGCATCGTCGCCATTGACAGTAGTTACCTGGTCAGTACCCTTCTTAGACGCTGATATTGTGTCATCGCCATTGCTTGCTCGTTGCTGTGCCAGGGATGTTGAACGATGCCGACGATACGTGGCGTACAGCCCATATGCAGGCGCGAAGATCATCATTGGCCTTTATATTCCTCGAAGCGCGCCAGCTATGAAGAATCTCCGCGATGGCGACTTCTGATTCCTGTTGTCAGTTGTGCGGCCATGCGACTGATGAATTGGCTCCGGAGCCTGCTAAGGAAAGGTAGTGTCACCGATTTGCTAGCGGAAGCTGGTCCTGTCGTTGCAGGATGTAGTAACTGAGAGACCTTGGACTCTTGATTGATATTATGAGAATTCTCGTCGACGTCTCACTCCACAGTCATATGTGGTAGGGATGGCATGGTGGTTTCCGACATAATGGTGAAGGTCATACACAAGACTACAGCTGCTAGATTCATCATTGGGTTTAGAGAAGACCAAAAAACAGACTCAAGCGGACAGAACGGACTCTGCGAATCAAACAGGACAGCAGCAGCAAAATAGCCAGAGGAGTTCAAGGCAAGAAAGGGCATAAGTTCTGGATGATGCGCTGTCAAAGCTGGCCACGGCATATACTATGCAAGGAATAAGGTTCGGTGGCACGTAAGGTATCCCGCAAGCCGAAGAACAGAGAAGCATAATGCGTTCGCAAGAAGAGCGACTGTGATGAGAGCCTCTCTGAAAGACATTCTTGGCTTCGGCTAACACAAGGCAAGTACGCTTGTTGTTCTTCCGGGCCGCGAGTCTAGCATTCGCCGGCATCAAGTGGATGCGACTTCCACAAGAGCTGAAAAGGCAGCTTGATCACGATTCGATCGGACAGACTGAAACTTGTCCGAATTTTAACACCACAAGCGAAACGTTACGGCTGCTTGCAATAAGAATTGCAAATTGGTCGTAGGTAGGAAGTCCTCAGAAGGTACATTCGTGTCAATACTAGGAGCTGCAAACTGAGGTAACGCAACTCTTTAGCCTTGTCGGGCGGATCAAGGGGCACAAAATTGTCGACTATGCTCAGAAGCTTGAGAACACATGAATATCGTCTTAGCTAGGGGTGTCAAATGAGCGCTTACCTTCTGCGGATGCACGAGCCGGAACCTCGACAATCGGGCCGCGGCCAGGCATTGAATAGCGGTGATACCTTTGAAGAGCTGATAACGGTTCCGTATCTTGAGATTGAGCAAACTTGCTTCAGGCTGCAGCCATGTCGGTAGTTCGAGGTCATTCCTACGGAACTTTCGCACTTTCGCTGGCGCGGGCTGCTATCGTCCTTGGTGAAGTGACGCGAATCTTCTCGCTGCCCAGCCACTGCCGTGTTCGAGATATTGGTCTCTACTCACGGCGTAATCTAGAACTGTGTTGCGATGATTGCAAGCAAGTCGCGCGCCTCCGAGCCATGTGCTTGTGATAGGATCTTCCATTTTTCGAACACGAACAGGCCATTCTATCTTGACCTTGGTCCGTAGCTCATCCTGTAGACGCTCAACAAAGCCTGGGATTTTGGCATTGCCTCCAACCACGATTGTATTAGCCACCATGGTGGCTTGCACCAGAGATGGCAGCCTCGAAAGCGATTGCACGACACAATCTGCAAGTCCAGGCTGTTTTGAGCCGATATCCGCCGGACTGAATATGACCTCAGGAACAGTGAACCGTTCGTTTGCCAGGGTCATGACTATTTCGTTCGAATCTGGATGGCTTACTGCAAGCTTTCGCTTCTTTTCGGCCGCCGTGGACGGGTCATGAGGTCGAGCGTAGCCTCGCAAGACGTTAACGCCATCAGGTAGAACATATTCAAGGCGTAGTTCAACATTCTGGCCTGGTCGATCAATGTCCACTTGATCAGTGGACGCAAACTTAGCCTGGCTCGTCTTTTCGTTGCGTTTCCAGGTCTTCTCCAAGTCTGAATTGAGATCTCTACTGACAAAGGCGACATCCTCCTTGATGTCATTCACAATCTTCGTATCCTGGTGGAGGTCAAAATGCCGGACTGAGATGATCTCCTTCATCAGATTCGTCAAGTGCTTTCCTCCAAAATCGAGCCGGCGAATGGCTCTCTGGATTGGTCGGCCCTCAAAGCAAGGCGTTATCGTTGTGAAAGAGTATCCACTATCGATCACCAACAAGCATTCCATTGGTAGGTTTGCAAGGCCAGAGTATGCCTTGGCTGCCTCTTCATCCTCAAACATGGGATGGAGGTCGTTGTAGGAGTTCAGCGACGGACCTTGAGCCATCAGTGCTGATTCATGTACTTGCATTACTGGTGTCACCCACCGACAGTTCTCATATATCCGCCAAATCCCCACTCTTCCATGATGATCTCATCTGCGTTCTTCTGCAGTGCAGGCATAGTGTTTGGAGATTCTGCGAGAACCAGGGTCGTATCTGAGGGGTCTTTGATCAGGTTTTTACCAGACGCCGTCTTCTCATCGAAGAACGAATATTCCCAGATCTCTTTCTCTGCTTCCCAGTTTACAAGCTGTCCATTCTCCACAGGTCTACGAAAGACTGCTTCACTCCATTGCGTAATCTCATTGCTCTGAGCTGCCACATACGTCTTCCTCTCCCGTGAGCGCACAAGACAATTTGGTATGACTTCGCAGGCTTTTAAAGATTCGGCATCAGAGGTAGTCAAAGCAGGCGCAAACCCTGCTTTGATGGAATACCCGCCATTATCGAGGACGAAGGTGTTTTGCGGTATACCAGTCGCTGAACGGCCAGTAGGTCTTTGAGCTCGGGCCATGAGTTTCAGCACCCGGTATCATGCTGGGTATGAAGACAGCGCAACGCGGGAAAAAGAAAAGTTGCGGTGCAAAGAGCATTCTCCAAACTGGCATTCGGCAGGCTCTATCTCAGCCTTGTGCCTTGCCAGGAGTGATTGCGTCCTGGCGTCGGGACACGCGTCAAGAGCTTCTGCCACCACGTGGTTGCAATTTCCATTGTGATTGTCACACTTCATAGTTCAGACTCGTGAGAGTGAAAGCTGTCGGTACACGACAAATGGCTGACTTGGCGTCAGGTTCCGTGTAAATCTCACGTAGAGCTTTGCGTTTGCTATAATAGCAAGCAGAAGCTGTTGCACTTCACATCATATGACTGTGCGAGCCAAACAAGCTTGCTCGGGTGTGATTTGACATAGATGCAGTTGAGTAGAGTCTCACCGTCGGTCCAGTGCATCCTCGCTGCTTGCTGAACAGTGCGGGCTTAGGTGGCCGTTGGAATTTCGCTTACTGACTTTACACTGGATCAAACCTGCTTTTCAGGCGCATGACCCTTCTCCAACGCCGTATCAAATTTGACGTCAGATTCCACAATGCCTCTGATCCTCTGACGATGCATGGAGCAAACTTGTTGTGCGTCCGGCTGAAACCATCGGCTCGACCATGGCATGAGTCGTGAATTCTTCTAAGAGGAAAGCGCATAAATCTACAAATATCTCTTTCAGCCGCTAACACCAATCGCGAAAACGAAGCTCCATAAACAGAGGCTTAACCTACTGAGCCGTCAAGTTCACCCACCATGCCACCTCCACAGCCACCACCCTACGATTCAACGGGAATAGAATACCACACTATCCCAACCTTTACCTTCCTCGCCGGCACTACTCTCCATGACCTCCGCATCGCGTACCGCCAATATAACCCCTCCGCCAGATCCACCAACGGTACAGTCCTAATCCCAACCTGCTTCTCCGGCCACATTAACACAACCCTGTCCTTCAACCAGCCGCCATGCTCTGCTCTGAAAGATTACCATGTCGTGGTCGTCGCCATGCTAAGCAATGGCGAGTCTTCCTCGCCATCGAACAAAGCCTTCTTCCCAGCACCAGGTGACCTCCATTACGAGGATCAGATCCGCGCTCAGCATCATTTACTCACTAGTGGTCTTAACGTCACGCAGCTTGAGGCAGTGGTCGGGTTCAGCATGGGCGGTCAGCAAGCGTATCACTGGGCTGTGATGTACCCGGATTTCGTGAAACGGCTGGTAGGCATCTGCACTAGTGCACGAACAAGCGGCCACAACTACGCATTTCTTGAGGGTCCAATTGCTGCCATGACGAGTTCGATCGATTATGTCGCGTGGAGGCAGATACAAGACAAGATCGCTCAGGGCGAAGATGTAGGCGCTAACCTCAAAGAAGTGAAGCCCAAACGGGGTCTCGCTTCATGGGCGAGGACCTACGCCGCTTGGCTTACGAGTGCGACGTGGTTTCGAGACCGCGAGTGGGAGAAGATGGGCTGTGAAGACCTGGAGGAGTGGATGCGACTAAGGGAGGAGGGGTATAGGGATTGGAACGCCGATGATCTGCTAACGAAAGCGAGGATGTGGCAAATGGGAGATATTGGAATGACGAGGAGGGGAGAAGTCACGAAAGTTGGGGGTGCGCCAACGGATGATCAGGCGTTGCAGCAGGCTTTAGCGAGCATTACGGCGAAAGTCCTGCTGATGCCGTGTCGGACGGATCAGTATTTTCCGCCTGATGACAACGAGGTGGAATTGAAGCATCTGAAGGACGCCAGACTAGAGGTCATTGAGTCCTCGTGGGGTCATACTGCGGGCGGTGGTGCGAATTCTGACGATGTGAAGTTTATGGATGCTAAGATTGCTGAGCACATGAAGCGGTAACAACCCTGTAACACTGCTGATACCCTTTGTTTGCCATGGTCATGTCACCAATATGGTAGCAATACAGAGTCATTCGAAGAGCGCCGCCCGATGTCTTAGTGATCAGCAGGTACTCCCGAGTCACGGGTATGTCGTTCTCAATTTTCAAGCCACGTGGCTTGTGGCCGGAAACCTGGCGTTTCTTCTCGGGTGACAACTCCGGCTATTGGTACCACGGCCCACCTCCAGCGATCACTACCAGCCTCAATCAGCACAGGAATGCATGCTGACCTAGCCAAATGATATCCTTTCTTTGTCTCAAAGTTCCGCATTTTTGTATGACCGAGCGTCACAACGCTGTTGCGGAGTCACTTGAGACGTCAGGCACCCATTAAATCTGACGCTGACCCTAGCTAAACTTTAGCACCTTTTCGTAAGTTCATGCGTTACTTGTCCTTATCAAGATGAGACGACTCGCGGTATTACTATCAATCTTTCTCAGTATTGTGTCTTGCCAGTACCTAATCGGCGAGCAGCATACACTTCTTCATAAGCGGCCTGGAAATCAAACACTTCTTGTTGAGAACACGCAAATTGGCCCACCTCAAGCGCCTCTCAACGGTGCCGACAATATGGGCGGCGGAGGCGGTGTCCGGTCGGTCGTCTACTTCGTCAATTGGGCGATCTACGGTCGTAACCACAATCCGCAAGATCTACCGTACAATGATCTGACGCACGTCCTCTATTCGTTCGCAAACGTGCGACAAGACGGTGAAGTCTACCTTACGGATCCGTGGTCAGACACCGACAAGCACTACCCTGACGACAGCTGGAACGACGTCGGTAACAATGTTTACGGCTGCATCAAACAGCTGTACAAGCTCAAGCAGAAGAACCGAAACCTCAAAGTCCTCCTGAGTATCGGTGGCTGGACGTATTCGAGCAATTTTGCAGCGCCAGCTAGCACGTCAGCTGGACGCCGACGGTTTGCTCAGACCGCTGTCAAACTTCTTGAAGACCTTGGCTTAGACGGCCTCGACATCGACTGGGAATACCCACAGGATCAAGGCCAAGCACAAAACTTCGTCGATCTTCTCCGAGAGGTCAGAAACGAATTAATCCGAGCTGAGCAGAAGCGACGAGGCAACGTCCATTTCCTGTTGACAATCGCGTGCCCGGCAGGACCACAGAATTACCAGAAGTTGATGGTCAAGGATATGGATCGGTACCTGGACTTCTGGAATTTGATGGCGTATGACTATGCTGGGAGCTGGGACACCAGGGCTGGACACCAGGCGAATCTGTTCCCGAATCAGCGAGATCCCGCCACGACACCATTTAACACCAAGGCTGCGCTTGACTTCTATATTAGAAATGGCGTGCCATCAGATAAAATGGTCCTTGGAATGCCACTATACGGTCGTGCGTTCACATCAACTCGGGGCCCTGGTACAAGCTTCAGTGGTGTGGGAGAGGGCAGCTGGGAGAGCGGTGTCTGGGACTATAAGGTCTTACCGAAATCTGGTGCCCAAGAGTTTTATGATGCAGACATCGGTGCAAGCTGGTCATACGATGCGGCAGCCGGCGTGATGATCAGCTATGACAATCCGCAAGTTGCTCGACAGAAGGCCGACTTTGTTCGCAGAAACCGGCTTGGAGGTGGCATGTGGTGGGAGAGCAGTTCCGACAAGCCAAGAGGTCAAGGTGGGTTGATTGACACTTTTTTGCAAGGTTGTGGAGGGCATCATGTTCTGGAGCAGGCACCGAATTGTCTTGCTTATCCAGAGTCGAAGTACGACAATCTGCGTAATGGGATGAAATAAGGCGCTAAAACAGCTGAGGAAATCGTGTTCAATCTCGCACATGTCGAAGGTGTCAAGGCAAACACGGAGCGAGCCCGCCAGGATGTAGTCCCCTCATTGAACCCCGACCTTCAATAGAGATTTTTGACGTGATCGATTCTGGCAAGCTTGGACTCAGTATAGATGACCTCAACTTGTAAGACCGTTCCGGATCCGGTTGTTGTATTGCGCCTGGTTTCTATACGGTTGTCTACCACTTAAGTAGCCAAAACGTGGACCGAGATCGAATTTATGAACCAATCGCCTCGACTTACGTTGACCCTTCGAGTAGCAAATTTAGCAACGCATAGCGAAGAACATGTCACGAGTACGGCGGTACCAACATTGTGGTACCTCGACGTGACGTAGGCGAGTAATATCTGTTCGACAGCCGCCCGTGGGGCCAAGTATCTGCCTACCGAGCGCCAGATGACTGTCTTTGGAATGGTTATTTTACTAAAATCTCAGTGCCAGCCTCTTAGTCAAGTACCTCGTAAATCTTCTCGAACAAGCAAGCTGTCTGTGTACCATTCTATTTCTGGTCGCATTTTGAGTTCGGAGCTTGCCCTTGGTACCTGCCAAGAAAGAGGTCAGTGCTCTGGCTGAAGCGATGTGCCGTGACAAATTTTAGTGCTAGGTCACGCGCTGCTTCATCTAAGGCGACAAGCCATATGCATTTCCGCAATTGCACAGACAATGCGATCAAGGTAGGTGTTTGCATTTTCCATCCTTGTCACCCAAACAGCCGTTTCGCGCATGGAGACTACCAGACAACGTTTCAAAGCGATGCGAGCTTCAAAAGAGTTTCAGACTGAGCCGCATTCAGGTGCTTGATCCTGGTGCGGATCCACGTCATGACGAGCATTGCACAGTAGCGGGCTTGGAGAATGATGCCTTAAGCGCCCTACAACCCGGCGTCTAAGCAGGTGTCCGGCAGATACAATTGATAAGCAAAGCGCCTCGTTGACATGCACGGACTAGATCGGGGGTCGCCTTGACTTCGGCGTGGATGAACATTCGCGCTTGAGCAAGCGATGCTCCAGGAGTACCATGGTCAGCTGCAGCGCAACTACCAGATTGAGGCAATCGCTTGGTCACAGACGCAAGGTTGAGTCAAAGAAACATCAAAGGTAGGGTCTATGCTTGGATAATGGTGAAAAATAGATATCTCCGAGCGGCGCGCATCGGAATCAGCCTTGTGACGCCTTTGGACGCTATTGAAACTTGTCCGCCAGCCGATGAAGGACGGTGTCATAATTCAACAACCTGGATCAAGTCGCATGGGGTATTTAGCCAAGGCCTTGACGTCTTGAAAGAGTGAGGTGCAAGCCACTGCGAGTTTTTCCGCTTGCACGGAAGATGCCACGGTATTTTGACGCAACATGCCCACCACGCCTGCTAGACACTCGGGATTTTTAGGTCGATCATGCTGATCAGACATGTCAAACGCCTACCACAAGATGAATGGTAGGGGATATGCAATCAGAGCAAAGTAGACTGCAGCCCTTGATCGAGCTGTCAAGCGAAGCGCAAAGCGCATATGGTGATCACAAAACACATGATCTCGATTCCATGCCTACCCGATTTGTACCTAAACATTTTGGCGGACGGTGTCTTGCTCTTCTCCTTGCACAAGAGGAATCCAAGACGTCGAGATTAAAATTGGTTGCAAGGATCATTTCAATAGATGAGTAATGCGGGGCAGAGCAGAGTTAGATTGAGTTTAAGCAGATTAGCTTTGGAACTGGCCAGTCGACCATGGCGCAGGAGTTGACAAGGTGAAAGCTTTTAGCATTTGGAACTCATGCTTGTCGAACACGACTCGATTCAGCCGGGTGGATCATCCCCAAAAGTGTTCAATATAAGGATAATGTCGGGTTTTGCGATCTCACATTGACGGATTGTTGAGATGTTGGAATCAGTCAACTCCCGGAGCTCTTGGACACTTTCTAGTGTGTGTGGCAACCTGATGGCTGACGGTAGTGGGAATGATCTTCCGGCGCTTGTGGCTCTTAGCACCCACCCTCAAGACTGATTCGAATGCAACCCCTTGTCTGTACCTGCAAGAACTGTACCCACACAGCCCACCTTGCAGTCGCAACAGCTCGAAAGAGTAGGCGTCAGGAATCGTGGCTCCTGACCTTGGAGATTCCACCGCTTCGTATTGCGGTCCAAGTCAGCTAACCATCATGATGAAAGTGTGCCTCAGACCCTTTTGCCGTGGTCGACTAGTGCGCGGCACTTAGGCCACACGTCTCAGTTAGGCTTGCCCAGGACTGCAGGGCAACGCTCAGCTACAGGATCTAAGGAGCGGCTACAGCTGCATTCACTCATCGTTCTGTCGCTTCTCTTGCATTGGTGCACACCTTGACTCCTGAAACACACCTGTTCCTGCAACAAGCACAACAGACGGACCGTTCGGGTAGCAGGAAGCAAGAAAGTGTAAGACCGGGTTCCGGTCCCTTCCAATCGTTCCCCTTGCCAGCGACTCCAACAGCCAAAACACCGCTTGCAAACAACAGGAAGTCGTCCGACCGCTACTACAAGGCCCTTTTATCGGAAAACCTCATCTTCTGCTCGATTATTCGTCAACAGCAATCCTCCTCCTTGAAACCAGCAGCCACACCTCCAACACCTGCCAATCCCTCACCACGTTCCTTATCGACGTTCATTTGGACAACATCTGCTATTCGCACGAATCACATACTGCGATAAAGCTGCAGGTACAACACCGCAATTCCCTTAATTTTCCGGATCGTGCTCGGGCTTCTCTTCTGCTCCGACAGACATATTTCGGGGGCCTCTATTATTCGGCGGCTCGGCCTCTCAGTGCTCAATTGTTTGAATTTGGTGTCCAGCGGGTCTTGAGTGGTCGGCCTGCTGGCCATACTCTCCGATCAAGGGCCACAATTCGTACTTTTGCAGCCGGCGCATGGTCAAGTGGTCCAAAGACCTTGGATGTTAGCAAAGGCGCTGGTCGCTACGCCAGAAGATGCGTATTCATGCATAGATGAGAAGCAAAACGTGGTGAGACTGCACCTTGAGGACCAAGACTTGGCATCATCAGCAGAAGAAAGACAAAATCTACAATCTGGTCTTCTGATTGCTCCCTACCAAATTCAGCGCCTGTGAAACAGAGACCAGCCTCCGTCGTATGCCGATGAATTCTCAACTCCGTTCCGACGTACCTACACGACTCTCCAGCGCAAAAGAAAGGTCAAAAAACAGCCGATCAAGAGGAGGAGACAGAGACAGAAACATGGCCGTCGCAACTATGCTTCAGCCCTCGCGGCAGTCGACTTCAACAACCTCCTCCTTCGAGCCCCTCGCAAGACAGAACACATTTTCTAGTCACGATGGCGCTCGATCGCTACGGCAGAGTAAAAGAGCTAGTATGACTGCTCTGCTCGTGAGCATGAGCGCCAGAGATAAGGACCTGGAAATTTCGGACGACCTTGCACGAGCGCAGAAAGTGCTCAGAGACCTGAAGTCAAAGATTTCGATGCAGTCGAAGAAGAACTTCGTTCTCGAGAAAGACGTACGATACCTCGATTCGCGAATAGCGCTGCTGATCCAGAACCGCATGGCATTGGAAGAACAGAACGAGGTCGCAAGCCACTTGGACGAGGCCGCAGAACTGCAGGAGGGAGAATTTCCCAACGACGAGAAAACTCAAAGATATGGCAACTTGTTGTTTCTACTACAATCAGAACCACGACACATTGCACATCTTTGCCGGCTGGTGAACATGGCAGAGATCGACTCACTACTGCAAACTGTCATGTTCACAATATATGGAAACCAATATGAAAGCCGAGAAGAGCATCTGCTGTTGACCATGTTCCAGTCGGTCCTCACACACCAATTCGAAACCACTCCTGAATACTCCAACTTGCTACGACAAAACACACCGGTGTCTCGAATGATGACCACTTACACGAGAAGAGGCCCTGGTCAGAGCTACTTGAAAGAGGTACTTTCCGAGAAGATAAATTCTTTGATCGAGCTCGATGACATGGACTTGGAAATCAATCCTCTGAAAGTGTACGAGAATATGGTCAAACAGATTGAAGAGTCGACAGGTACCCTACCAGATGATTTGCCACGATCTGTGACAGCTGAGTTTGCTGCCGAGCATGCACAAGTTCAGGCCATCATAGAGCCTAGGTTGAAGACGCTCAGCGATCTCGCAGAGGGATTCCTAGAAGAGATCATTATCGCCGTTGAGGAGGCGCCATACGGTATCAGGTGGATCTGTAAACAAATTCGCAACCTTTCGCGACGGAAATACCCAGACGCAAGAGACGAAGCGATATGCACTTTGATCGGTGGATTCTTCTTTCTCCGCTTCATCAATCCCGCCATCGTAACACCAAAATCTTACATGCTTATAGAGCGAGTCCCGGAGGAGAAGCCCAAACGGACACTGACCTACATCGCAAAGATGCTGCAAAGCCTGGCAAACAAGCCCTTATACGCGAAAGAGCCATACATGGCCAAGCTGCAGCCATTCATCCAAAGGAACAAGGATAGATGCAACAAATTCATGCTGGACTTGTGCGAGGTGCAAGACTTCTACGAAAGCCTAGAGATGGACAACTATGTTGCACTATCGAAACGAGACATCGAGCTCAATATCTCGCTGAACGAAGTATATGCTACACATGCCCTACTAGAGAAGCACGCCGGTGAACTGGCGAGGGATCCAAATTCACATCTGTCTATTCTGCTGCGCGAGTTAGGCACAGCCCCTCCTCAACTGCCGAGGAAAGACAACCGAGCCATTATCCTGCCGCTGTACAGCAGATGGGAATCAAGCTTCGATGATCTGACACAGCAACTCGATATCACACAGGAAGAAATCTTGTTCCTTGAAGCGAAGAGCACTTTCGTCCAGATTATTCGAAGTCTGCCACCCAATGCGAGTGCACTGCGAAGGCCATTACGACTGGCGCGTATCGCGGAAGCAGCAGGGACTCTCCGTAACGATCCAATTATGGTCAGGAAGGGCATCCGCTGCGTGGAGCTGTTGAGCACGCTGACCGAAATGGGTGTGCTTGAACAAGCTGACGACTATGCTGCGCTTCGTGATGAGATTGACCAAGAGCTCGTCCACCTTGGCTCGTTGAAGGACAAAGTGCTCGAGGAGACGCTGAAACTGGAGGACGTGTACAAGACGATTAGGGATCATAATGCGTATCTCTTATCACAATTGGACACGTACAAGAGCTATCTGCACAACGTCAGAAGCCAAGCTGAAGGTGTACGGCGAGCCTCAAATGTCAGGGTCAGAGAGCTTGGCCCGTACAAATTTTCACATGCGCAGCTGGAGAAGGATGGTGTCATCAAGAGGAGCAATGTGCCTGAGAACAGGCGAGGCAACATCTATTTCATGTTCAAGAGTCCAACAGCCGGTACTTTTGTGATTAGCCTTCACTACAAAGGTATGTGGCTTCTGTTCCTGCTTCAATGTAGCTACTAACCGCTCTCAGGTCGTGCTCGCGGACTGCTCGAACTCGACCTCAAACTCGACGATCTGCTCGAAATGCAGAAAGATGGGCAGGACGAGCTTGAGCTTGAGTACGTCCAGTTTGATGTACCCAAGGTTCTTGCACTGCTCAATAAAAGGTTTGCGCGCAAGAAGTGAGCGATTTCCACGCTGCCAGACGGCGTTGGTCTGGGGAGATGATGCGCACCCGTCAACCGGTATGATCGATGAAGGATTTTGAATATTGCCGTACGTTGCATCACACATTCTGCATTTACGACGATACCTCATACTTCTGCGGAGGTCCATACGACAATTATTAGGGCCACGCTGAAAACGCTCATGCCTTATAACGCCATTATTCGAGTTTGCTTTTGCGAGCAATCCTTGGGTTGGTTGACCTTATACGAGACTCCGGACACGATGCATAGGAACATAATGTTGAATAGCCGGACCATATTGCATCAGAGGGGTCTTTTGACGATTTAGATGATTTCAGGACGAATACCCATTGTACTACTAGCTGACCACCACGTCAATGTCGCGGGAACATTTTCATGCTGTATTTATAATTTCAGACTCGGAATAATCTACAATGCCTCCAATGGCCGCGATTCGCGACCATAGTGGAAGCATATCCCGTTACCGCCAGCTTCCGCCTTGTTTTGCCTCAGACCGCAGGGCAGTAGATGCCAAGAACTATGTCATTCAAAATTAAGCCCACCCGCTCCCTGTGCGATCCCTGGCATCCTGACCTCATTCAACGTGGCCTGCAGCGTGGGCTAAATGATTTCCTCCACAAGCCCGCGTTCATTTTAACCACGCCCCACTCACTATTCATCATTGTTGATTATCGTCGCTGCGTCTACACAGATTGCTGATTAGACCGTTTCCGCCGACTTGACATCTATAGACTCAGTCCATACCTACATACCTAGACTGCCCTGTAGAAATTCTTCTACCATGTCAGCCCGAGCCTCCAAAGAGTCTACGAGGGCCAGCCCTCAAATGACCCTCGACCCGAAATACGACGACTACGACTTTCCTACGACCGCTCCAGAGCAACAGCCTGGACATCCTGGTCACACCACGAAAGAGCAAGATGCGCAGGTTCAGCAACTGCGAATGATGCTTGAGCAGGCGGGATACAAGGATCGACTGGATACCTTGACGTTACTGCGGTTTCTGCGGGCGCGAAAGTTCAATGTTCAGATGTCTTATGACATGTACGTGGTGCAGGAACCAGGTCCTGATGTTGAAGGCGATGCTGATTGCTGAGTGAACAGGTTCGTGGCCAACGAGAAATGGCGAAAAGAGTTTGGTACAGACGAACTCGTGCACTCTTTCGAGTACAAGGAGAAGCCAGAGGTGTTCAAGTTCTACCCTCAGTACTATCACAAGACGGACAAGGTGTGTTTGCCCTGGTGCAAAAGATTTCTGCACATCCATTCCCACGCTCCTCCCAAGCATCCTTTCCACTCGTCCACCGCAGCTAGTCACACTAACGACTGACATTTTCTCGCCAGGATGGCCGCCCAGTCTACATTGAACAGTACGGCAACATCGACCTGAATGCCATGTACAAGATCACCACCGCCGAACGCATGCTTTCCAACCTCGTCGTCGAATACGAAAAGGTCGCCGACCCCCGCCTCCCTGCCTGCAGCCGCAAAGCCGGCAAACTCCTCGAAACCTGCTGCACAATCATGGACATGAAAGGTGTGGGCGTTACACGCATCCCTTCTGTCTACGGCTACGTGAAGCAGGCCTCAGCCATTTCGCAAGATCATTACCCAGAGCGACTGGGGAAGCTCTACATCATCAACGCGCCGTGGGGGTTCAGCAGTGTGTTCAACGTTGTGAAGGGTTTTCTAGATCCGGTGACGGTGAACAAAATCCATGTGTTGGGCGCCACCTACCAAAAGGAGCTGTTGGCGCAGGTGCCCAAGGAGAATTTACCCAAGGCATTTGGAGGAACGTGTGAGTGTCCGGGAGGATGTGAATACAGTGATGCAGGCCCCTGGCAGGAGAGCGAGTGGGTGAGGGAGCCGAAGTGGGCTAAAAAGGCGCAGGGTGAGGAGACTGGCGCTGTTGGTGCTACAGAGACGAAGACTGATGTTCCGGCTCCAGCGCCTGCTGCGGCGCAGACCACAGACGCTAATGGATCTGTGACTCCGGCTCAGACTCAGCCTGCCACATCGACAGAGGGTGCAGGGCGGCCTGATGCTCCTGCTCCGGCATAGGGTGCTGGGGAGAAGCAGAAGGGTGGATTTCTGGGGAAGTTGTGGAGGAGGAAGACCGATGAGGTGAAGCCTTGAGGATTCAAGTGATCGAGGAAGCGTCCCGGCGTGACATGCTAAATAGAGAAGCACGAAGCAAGTGCAATTGGCTCAGGGCGGGAACGTTGGGCTACTAAAATGGATTTCGAGACTGAGCAAGACTGATACAACAAGAGAGGAAGGGCAGCGGACAGTCAAAGCATTATCTTCCAAGACCTATGTCTTCTTCGCCAGAGCATAGACCTATCCAATCGAGCAGACAACTGATAGACAGAAATAAAAATCGACTATCAAGACATCCAGCGACGCGTAACGCAATACCGCCGCTCCTGTCCTGTCCCAGTGTTAGCGGCATGTTGCTTGCGCCTGCCAATGATCTTCAACCTGCACTGATTAGTCCTGCCTGGTCGAACAAATGATCTAGCCTCCAAACTATCTCAGCCCTGCGGCATCTTTTCAAACTCGTTCTAATAATTCTCCTAAGAGGTCAGCCAGTGGCATAGGGGACAAATCATTTTCGTATCAAATCTGTCACCGATGCATTTGTTCATTTGCATTGTTTGCACTACGATCGGTTCAGCAAGTGCGCTGCTGACACTAACCCTGTCATGAATGCTGACTGATGATACACATTTGACCTTTTCTGACATGGCCATTCCCGACTACAGTCTGATTTTGAATCCAGACCAGCTTCTGACATGATCTCACCATGCAAATAATGATCAGCGACACGCGCGCAAGGTTAGTCGAAGCTCACAATGCTGAGTTCGGAATCATTGTGCCTCGTTGAGCTCTTATTATTCCCGGACGATTTAGTACTAGTACCTTAAAATGCATTGGCAGAGAGTCTCGCTTTGGCGTACAGACAACGGAGTTGGCCCGCAACGGAGTATCCCTACGCTTGCTTCCGTCGGACACGATCCGTTGTGAACTCCAACATCCATTGATATTTTGGAGATCACCTTAGCCATTGTCTGCAGTCTCGCTGGAACGAATTGCAACACCTTTGATCTAACGAACGGGAGTTTGTAATCGTTTGACTCACACAGCTACAGAGGCAGACTGCGGTCCTACATCCACGATGGTGTCTAATGGAACTGGGACTCACGAAAATGCCGACTATCAGCTGGACGAGCCTGTAACGGCAAAGTCAGGCCTAAAGCAAGGCCTCACGTCCTATGGAGATGCACACTTCTCCCTGTTTCTTCGAAAAGTTTTCATCAAAGCACTAGGCTACGGCGAAGATGCACTTTCCAGACCTATAATCGGAATTATCAACACCTACTCAGGCTTCAACCCATGCCATGGAAACACGCCTCAACTTATCGAGGCCGCGAAAAGGGGCGTACAACTTGCAGGTGGGCTCGCTATCGACTTCCCTACCATCAGCGTGGCCGAGTCGTTCTCGTCACCCACAAGCATGTTTCTCAGGAATCTAATGAGTATGGATACGGAGGAAATGATTCGTGCTCAGCCTGTGGATGCTTGTATTACGATTGGAGGTCAGTAACTTCCGGAGATCAAAATCTACTGTGCTGATTGCAAGATAGGCTGTGATAAAACCGTGCCAGCGCAGATCATGGGAGGAATCTCGGCCAACAAGCCTATTTTGCCTCTGATCACTGGGCCAATGATGCCAGGTAGCCACCAAGGCAAGCGCATCGGTGCTTGCACCGACTGCAGGAATAATTGGGCTGTGTTCAGGGCTGGCAACATAGACGTTGAGGAGATCTCGGCCATCAATGAGGAGTTGGCTCCAACAGTATGTCTTGAGATTCCGTATACCATATGTTGACCCAGCTTCCTAACTATTAAATTAAGTCTGGCACTTGCGGCGTAATGGGCACAGCCAGCACAATGGCCTGCCTCACCGCCGCCCTGGGTCTCATCCCCCTCAAAGGCGCTAGCGCCCCCGCCGTCAGCGCCTCCCGTCTCCGCATAGCCGAAGAAACAGGTCGGAATGCTGTGGCCGCAGCAGCAAATCAGCGGACACCGCAGAATCTCCTCAGCCGCGAGTCATTCATTAACGCAATTACAGTTCTTCAAGCCATAGGCGGCAGCACAAACGGTGTCGTTCACCTCATGGCAATTATCAACCGCCATCCGAATCTTCAGGGGAACATCACTTTAGACGATATTAACGATATAGGCAGAAGAACACCGTTGCTTGTGGATCTGAAGCCAAGTGGTGATAATTATATGACCGATTTTCACAATGCGGGTGGAATGCTTGCGCTCTTGCACACGCTGAGGCCACTTCTAAATCTCGGTGCCCAAACGATCACAGGGCAGACCTTGGGCGAAGTGCTGGATGCGACACCATTTAAGACCTTCCCATACTCAAACGAGATTATTCGGCCACTGTCCAATCCACTGTATGCTAACTCAAGTTTGGTGGTTTTGAAGGGTAATTTGGCACCCAACGGCGCGATTCTAAAAGCCAGCGCATCAAAGAATCGTGCCCTTCTGCAGCACACCGGCCCCGCCGTGGTATTCCACAATACGGCAGATTTAGCGCTTCGTATTGACGATCCTGATCTCCCCGTCACACCGAACTCGGTGCTGGTATTGCAAAACATTGGACCGATTGGCAACCCCGGAATGCCTGAGGCTGGGTTGATCCCTATACCACGGAAATTGGCGAGTCAGGGTGTGGTTGATATGCTCCGGATCAGTGACGGACGCATGAGTGGGACCGCGGGGGGCACGATCGTGTTACATGTTAGTCCCGAGGCGGCCGAGGCGGGGAGTGTGTTAGGGGTTGTAAGGGATGGGGATTTGATTTGCTGCGATGTGAACGAACGAAGATTGATTTTGGATGTTGATAGGGAGGAGATTCAAAGAAGACTGAAGGAAAAGGAGGAAGATAGGAAGGCGAATAAGAGCGACGTGCTGAACGCACGGACAACTCGGAGGGGTTATCGGGGTATGTATGAGAGGTGCGTCAATCAGGCGCATGAAGGGGCAGATTTTGATTTTCTGACGGCGGGCGGGCCGGAGAAATCAGATCAATGGTGAGGAGCATCATAAAATCCGGGCATTCAATCGGTTATGCTTCATCTCGCTGTATGTCAGACCAATTGGGAATTGAGCACATTCAATTTTTGGGGGCATACCCCCGTAAAGTGGCTGCCATCAAGCTAGGTCGTGATATGTACATCTGCGGTGATAGATCAGCCGTGCAGCACACTACATGACGGTTTCGCTTAACGCTGCACATAACCCCTGCGCGTTTTGTTTGTTCTCCGTCAGGGAACCAATATTTCCGCCTCGAAAGTACAAGATCATCACCTGTGGTAAGTTTTCGCCGAATCGGACGTCGTCTGCAAGAGCAGACCAGCCAGAATTTCCGCATGACACTGGTGCCTAGGCCCGGAAAATTCAATGGTCAAGCCATGAAGTTCACGCTCATGTCTGCTCCGTTGAAATCGAACAGGGGTTGGTACTCGCTGAACATGCCGTCGAACAAGAAAGTGTTGTCGCTAGCAAACGGGTCCGGGGCTCCCACGAAAGCAGCAAGGTCTTGATTGCTGATATAAGTATCGAATATGCCCTCGTTGCCGTAGCCGTAGCCGGAGCCGGCTGCTGCTTGATTAGCCATACCGCCCGGACTGCCATTCTGGTTTGCGTCGATGGTGGAGCTCGTGGCTTGAAGCCCGTCTTGTGGTTGGGGTTGTGCTTCAGAGATCCGCCGCTGGGTGTCCGTCTTCTGGTACGAAGTCAGTCTGTCGATCAGCCATCGGACTGTCGCGTTCGCGAGACCGTCCAAACGGTTGCGGCTTCGACGTGCTTCGATCCAGTACTCGCCGGCCGCGCTCAGGAGGATCGACGCGTCCCGCATGGTGGTGGTGAAAGCATCTATCTTGACGGTTGCCGAGATCTCAGACGACATCCAGATGCAGTATAGAATAGTCAGGGCACTGAGGCAGACGGAGTGGATTGTGACCCAGGAGTACGACATCCTGTCTGCTTCGTACAGTTCTTTCCAGAGGCGTATGGTCTTCTCGGCGCTCTGATAGCATTGACGTAAGCTGTTGGTGGTGGGCGCTCGAATGCGTGGCGTTGGTCGGAACAGATGCATCGCGACTTCGTTGTATCTGATCTCGCAGATGATGGTCATATACCGTCTTTCGTCAGTGAATCTGGGTCCACGTTCGATGCACTCTTGCAAACGTTCCCACATATCCATTTGCCACGCACCAATATCAGGAATTTGTGGATACGTGTATCGGGGCGTGTTTCTGGATATGCTGTGCAGAATGTACTTGATTTCTGAGTTCAGGTGTGCGAGCTTGAAAAGCGTCGTCGCGCAAGCCATGGATCCATGTGAAATTGTGGTCTGGTGTTCGCCAGATTGACCGCTGGCAAGACTGCTATTGTGAAGCTGAGCATCTTCAGTGCCGTCAGATTCCTTATCCAAGTTAGCGACTTTGCTGCCACTGGACGCAAAACATGAATTCCTTACCCGTAGATCGCATGCTTCATCGCGAAGGCCGATTGGTCTGCCTAGTGTGGTTGCAAGTGCTCGGTCGATGGAGTAGACCACCCAAAAGATCCTTGTCCGCATTTCTCGGTCGAAAGCATTGACTGTCTCACTAACGGGTATATCCCGCTGGAGCCCGAGATCAAGGACTGTTGCCAGAAATTGATAGTTGAGATGCCAAGGACTTACTCCCCAGAATGAACTGTGTAGAGTAAACATATATACCAGAAGGAGGCATTGAAGTCCTTGTATTGAGCTTTGCAGGTCGATCTTCTCTATGCTCCGCATGGCTGATGCACAAAAGCCTTCCCCGGAGAACGGAATTGGGAGGCGTTTTGCTAGAATACTGGCCGAAATGGCAAGTACCATCGTCACCTGGAATTTTGCCCAGCTAGGCGTATTTAGCGGATTATTGTAGACATTACTTAGGAGTGTGAAATAGGTTGGCTCGTGAAGAAAAGGATACTGAATATGAACGTGCTCAAAGTAGATCCTGGACAGCTGAATAGCATGTAATATAGATGAAGGAAGCGCTGCCGGCTCGATAGCAAGCATCGAGCGTGAGGTTGTCGTTGACGGAGACTCTGCAGTGGTGCTAGTGGGGCTCTGCAGGATGCCGGATATCAGGTCGTTCCGGCCTGCTCGGTGGAATATGAGTTTTGTAAAAGCTAGGCCGCTTGAAGGCCCTACATATTTGTTTACACCTCCGGACAGAGGCACTAACCCAATATCATGTGCGATATCGTTTCTACTTGGAGGATCGTCGCTTCTCCGAAGAGGCTGCTCTGGTTGCTGCGTGTGGGTATCACCATGTCGGCTGTCTCGGTGGGCGCCTCTGGGAACAAGAATCCCGTCTCCTTCTGCTGTAGCATGTTGCCTAAACTGCGGACTCTCGGGTTCTTGATCCACTGTGCTTGATTCAAAGCCGGCTTGCGGGTTATAGCTGTCAGTGGGGGCCAAGCTCTGCAAGTCTATACCAGGATGCCTGCTGCTCAAAGCGGCTTCGAGTCGTTGTATGTGGCTGTGGAGGGATGCGGCTTGACTGCACGACGTCAGCATGGACAGAACAGCCTGCTGTTAATGCTAGCCACCATTCCACTGAACCTACCTCCTTGAGATGCTGCCTTCATCACCTGTTTTCTTGCCATCGTTGCACTCCGTCCCAGCTCGCTGACAGTTGGAACACTTCGGTACACTGCCGTCGCACTTCAACCATGGATTAGTCCCTCACAATACGACTGCAGGAGTTGAATCTCAAAGCAGACAGGTTAAAAGCTAAACAGCAGCACCAAGCTCAGAGAATCTCTTGGGCAAATGCATTGGCCAGGATTGGACGATTGCGTAAGAGGATGGAATAATGCTCAATGTCTCAGCGCAAGTCTTTCCTCGGAATTGGGAGTACCCCACTGATATCTCGCAAAAGGGATGGGCTCGGTGTAAGGCTCACCTTGATCTTCCGCTTCTGACAGCGTAGGCAAGCAAGGCGAATTCGGCGCGCCTTAGACGGTCCTTGCGAAATGATATCGCCAGCCGCCGACTCCGCCGTACTATCAGCTCTGTGATGTTGCGAACGCCGATGTGACATGATCGGACTTAGCCTCTAGTGTCTCGACATTAGCTGAAGCGGACAGACGATCCATACTGGAAGACGTCCTTGGCATGTTGGACACGCGAAGTATCTGTACTATGCCGTAGGCGGCCCAGATCCGAGCATCGGACCGGAGGTTATCCGTGAGAATTCTTCGCAGTGGTTCGCATGCTCTAATTATCGGAGTGATATGTTATTGCGGCTTGCTCAAGAAGACTGTCCGCATTCTTGAAGAGGCATTAGCTGCTCATATTACGCATATCGTTACGTTCCGAAAGTTCTTTGCTTGTTCTCTGAACGTCTACAGATTGTATTCTACGGTTGGGCAAAAATGACGGTGGTTCATGTTGGTACGTTAGATACGCCGTAATCGTGCCAGAGATGCTGACCAAAATGGCAGTACTCTTCGAGTTTCGGGAAGACACGAGCAACGAAAACAAATCGACGTTCCTCGCAGAGCTTCTTAAACTCAAGAACTTGTCCTGCGTCCTGGACCAAAATCTCATTGTCGGAGGACCATCTATCACCACGCCCATCGCGCGTAGTAAAGGATTCCATTTCTGCCTCCTGAGCTTCCATAAAGACCGCGCTGCCTTGAATGATTACCAAGCCAGTGCCGAACATCATCAGTAAGGAAGCCCAGGATGTATTACTAAGAGTGTGGCTAATTCTTTGACAGTGTCACAAGCAAATACATGTGGCCGTTCAACGATGACTTGATGAGATTTGACTTTGAGACTGACAACGATTCACTAAATCCTTTGGCGTTTCTGTCTGTGGGGAAGAATCAAATCTCAAATAATTCGAGCTTGGAAAGTCTTCAGTCTGGGAACACCTCTCCGCAGAGGTCGCCGTAGATGTGAGGTTGTCTCTGGTTAGCAAGATAGAACAATAGACAAGTGCTTCTCTATTTGAGACTTTACTCAGCTCGTGACTGCCTGATTGATTCATGCACTAATCCCTCCGATCATTGGTGCCATTACTCTTCAGAAACATCCACCCTCTCGTAAATTATAGCTGAACACAATTAGGTTTCCATTTTGGGACCACGTGCAAACATTGAAAAGGTGCAAGTGATGCGGATTGTGCTCAAGATAGGAAAAGCAAAAGGAGTCTGCGCAGCCTATCTTCTTCAATTGTTGAATAAGAATTCGATTCTGTTATGTACGAAGCAATACCAGCCTATATGTGTCCAGACACGACGTCTGAGCTATGTCTAGGCCAAAGAAAGAACCATGTTTATCCGCTTGGGTGTAGCTCCCCCGCTCCGACTCAGAGAACGTAACGGAAATCATGATGCTTGTCAGCATCACCTGCCATCTCAAGCGCGACACCTTTCTCAGGACCCTATTACTCTTATTATAAACGCTAGAATAAGGATTGCTCTTTTACTATCGTACGTAGTATCTCCGAGCTAGTGCGCTAAGAAATCACTACTATTAAACCTTACTATATAATCGAGTCTAGCTTTCTCCTTCTTATAGGCCTAACCGCGTCTATTATGTAAGCCGTTATTATTTATCCTCTCTGCTACGTTTAAGTTAAGTATTAGGACTATCTCGAGGAACTAGATTCCTAAGCTAACCGACTTCGCTATACTCTACGTCTCTAAGGCTAATAAAAATAGCGTATAATACGAATTTACTACCGAGCTTACCGGGAGACCTAGTAATAGTATATAAATACTATAGTAAAAGAGACTAGTAGTCAAGTAGGAAAATAGCTTTACCGCGATTTCTAGTAGAATACTTTAAGGCAGCTCCCGAGTATAAGTATAGGCCTAATTATCTTTAAATTAGTACGCCGAAATTTTAGCCTTACTTCTAATAAAGTCCGTATCTCCGTAAGAGAAGGTTAATATAAGAACTTAGTAGCTTAAGTAGTTGATTCTTAGTGCAGCATATCGTACGGTAATAAAATAGCGGTCCCTACGAGTATTCGGTATGTTGCCACTACGCGAGTTCCCCGGATTCTTTAGGTCCTGGTGAATGAAGGCATTATTAACTCTTTGAAAATGCATTGCAAGCAGCACGAGAGAAATTATATGCCCGCGCGACGTGCTTGTCTTGCTGTGGCCTCCTGGTGATACAGGTGCCAAAGGTATCCCGGTCCAACTTTCTGCCCCACCAACCCTGCTTAGCTTATTATCTAAGCAATGCCCTAATGCAAAGCTTAGGATATTTGTGGATAGGCGTTTTTCGAACGACACAAGTCTTCTCTACTTAGACCGCCAGCCTAGCCAAACTAAGACACCCCTATTGGAAAAGTCGTCTTCAGAATTGGCTTCTTGTTTACGTCTAAATGTCGAGCTTGGGTGGCCTTATGGGGCTGCAACCAATGCCCTGTCAATGGCACCCTCTGCACAACGCCGATGGAAGTTCCCTGCACCCCAGGTTCAGGGATAGTGCCGGCCTCCGTGGGCGCATTCGGGGGTCCTTTGGCCTACGCTCATCTTCAAATCGTCCGTCTTCTTCCTCTTCGAGTTGTATACCGCCAATTGATATATCACACTCTCATCTAGGGTTTGTTTCGTCTAAGCAACCAAGCGTGACGAGTTCTGCCCTCAGTCTTCAGCAAAATGAAGACTTACCAATCTCGGAGTGCACTGCTCGCTGCAGTGGCTGCCTGCGAACGAATGGTCAAGGCACAAACCGTGGAATTTTTCTATACAGAGACCCTAGATACTTGTGCAATCAACGGCCTATCAATGCCAGCGAACGAACAGACCACACACGGAGGCGTATGCGCATACCGAAGAGACGTCGAGCGAGTATATGGATGCCCTTCACCAGACCCGACATGTTGGGCTTGGGCTCAAGAATGCAATGACAGCGGTGTCGGCCAGACAGTATGCAACAAAGGAGGCACAGTGTTCTGCTGTAATTCAGTGGCTGGGGAGTCATGTACCACTGCAAGTGGCCAGATTAACGTCTGTATAAGCAACTTCACTTCGCCAAATTCTGGTGTGAGCGATGAGGAAGCAAATCAGATTTATCTAGAGGCACTCGGCGTCAGTGCCGTGACTGCTGCGACTCAGACAGCCGATCCTACCCCATTTTCCACGAGAGACCTAGGCAGCACTTCTACGCCCGAATCTTCGTCCTCAACAGCATCACCTGGCGCTTCTGTGACCACTGTCCAGTCGGATGCTGGCGTTCCTGCGACCACTGGACAATCGATCACTGGTACTACAACCACATCACCCTCCACAACGGCCCCCGCTGCTGCAACCGAAACCACAGGCGGCGCTACTGCCAGCTCAAGTTCCGACAGCTCTGGAATGGCCGCAGGCGCGATCGCAGGCATAGTGATTGGAGTACTGGCAGCGATATCTATCATAGGTGGATTGTTCTTCGTTCTCGGGCGACGTCGAAGAAACACGGATCAGACGACTGCCAATGTTAATGAAATGGCAGCTTCTGGCTCATCAGCCTACGACAGCGGCAATCAGAAAACAAAGACGGGCGTATATTACGGAAGTCAGAGCCAAGGCGGCGTGAGCGAGCTCGGCAGCGACGGTTATGGAAGAGCTGAGATGCCGGCAGCGAACACAATGGGCAGTGCAAGTGCAAAGGCGAATGCGCGATTCGAGATGCCTCCGTGACCAGCACAATACTTATGTCGATTTGATATGATCTTTAACCCAATCTTTCTCAATTCCATTTTGTTCAGTCCATGAAGCACTTAGGAGCCATCAACGCGGAAACTCGTCCTCACGGTGATTTTCATGTGCTACAGTTGAGCCTCAAGATCCCTGTCTTTCCAACCTCATTCCGGCGAGAAAGCCTTACAGTCGCAACAGTTGCCGAAACTGACTTGTTGTACTGTCCAAACTAACGACATGCGAGCCATAATCAAGGCATGAATTTGAGCTTCGAGACTGGTCAGACATCTCTCCTGGCACTACCAGTCGCGCTGCACTGCGCTAAAGTACACGGGAGCGATTCTTCCGGAGCGCTCTTGTTGGACCTGAGCACAGCTCTGGGCATGATCGTTCAAGAAGAGCCAAGTACCTAGACTGACGCCCAATACCCGACCTCCACTTCAGCGGCGAACAGCGCGGTGCTTACCTCGGCGGAACAGATTCCTCAACACCTGTTACTTCCCACCCCGCATGCGAATTGCCAATACCGTTGAAAAGTAGTTCGAACAGTCGAAGCACTCTTGTTTTCCGTATCAGGACTAGATAGCCGAATGGCTCACTGCTTCGTTCTCTGAACGTGAGAGCTACCGTCTGGATCGACCCGAGGCGCCTTGCCATATGGGAAGACGAGACCTGGACTATCAAGCCTACTGTCGAGATTCGCAGTCCATCAGTGAGCACTTGCCCTACAGCTGCAGGGCTCCGCTTAACGGTGTCCTCCCGCCGCCTCCCGTTCATTCGAAGGGCGTTTTCATCAATGTTGCGACGAAGCATGGACGGACGCTAGTCACGCAAGCTTTGTCTTCAGAGTCATCACGACCCAAAGTAACCCTGCGAAACATCATCGAGACCTGCTGGCTTCTTATCACTGTGCAATAGTTTCCCACTAGGAACACACTGCCAATTGACTGTCGGTGCCTAGCACCATTCGTCGAAACCCGATCGGTGCCTAGGTCTTCGTCCTACGATGGGTCGTTCGCCCTACTGTCTTGCTCCTCGCCCAAGCGTTTGACCTGGAAGGCCCACAGACCTCGTGCTGCTGTTAGTGTCGTGACCATGTACGGCCGTTTCTGCTTTCATCAAGTGTCAGATGACAAGGGGAAAACCTATTGCTCTGGCCCTATCATCAAGGTCTATGGTAAGTGAAGGCTTCAGTGTTGTAACGCAGGTCTAGTAATGCAATCTTGGTTATGATTAAAGACACCTAGGAGATTCGGTCGGCTTCACAAATACCTCGATTTTGCGGTGCCACACAACCCACTCAGCGACTTGAGTAAGACTTGCATGAGATTTGACTCGTATCTCGGCTAGTCCTGTGGGCACGCCTCACAACATCTACAGCTCAAATATCCAGGTCGTGAGGACGACTACTAAAGCCAAGCTAACAAAATATTCCACGATCGAACCACAGTATTGGTGATAGAGCCGATCCACCAGGCCATCGCTTCCACCGCTCTCGGTGTCAGGATATAAGTAATCGAAAGAGGCATTTAACAGAAATCCGCACATCTCCGCCCCCCTAAGAAATTCTTGAGCAACATAACTCCACTATTTATAATGTTGATCTAAATAGCTTTTAGTTCTAGTTATTGCAGACTTCTTTATCTTCACCTTCCTTATTTTCCTCCGCCGGCTTCCTGCAGTACCTCGAATCCGCTTATCTATCCTGCCTGATTCGTTTATCGACTAAGGACGATACTTAGGAAGGAATTTTGTCCGTAACTAGTTAACGCCTAGAATACGGAATAAGTTCGCCCTATAGTACGGATTTAGAAAGGAAGCCTATACCCGCACTATTATTAAGGGAAATATCGCAGTAACCATTAGTCGATAGATTCTAGGCTTCGATTCCGGAGATTTCTATTGCTTAAATTCTCGCTATAGAAATACTAACTAGAGAAGATCGTAACTCGAGAAAAAGGTATAGGTAGTTAATGCTCCTTTATACTCTATAATAATAGTAGAGAGGAAATTCCGATAGATAAAAGTCTAGTAGTTATCTAATAAGACGTCGTAGGGAGGAGAGGTTAATATAATCTTTCTACCTGTTAAACTATATTAATATATTAGCTAGCCCGATAGAATAACCTGTAAGTAATTGTTATAAACCGTTCACGACGATGTATTACGGCCTACTAGGTTAGGTCTTTTAAGAAAAGGGGATATAGTATAACTAGAATAGAGGTTCGTAGGTACTCGATTAAGTATCGGATTATATCCTTAAGTTAACTACGTATGCTATAAATATAGGAAACTCGTTTCCTTATATACCTATACCGGATGCCGCTTGCTTAGCTTACTCAGTGTACTCAGTACACTAATCACTCTAATCATCCTAAGCATGTCACGTAGGGCTACGTAATACTCTAGGCATCCTCGCATCTCCTTCCGTTTATATACTGATAAGTTGGCCGCGTATAGCTAGGTTCGTAACACTTTCCCCTCTTTAATCGTCTGCGCCTACGCAGGTACTTAATAAGTGCGTTATCTATTTCTTCCTCTACCTCCTTCCTTTTCCTATAGCTAACTATACCTTAGTATAGGGTTTCGAAATCCTCTAAGCTAAATTCTACTATTCGCCGCAAGGAACTTAGCTATTTTATCCTATATTTTAGCAATACTATACCTCGCGCTTATTCTACCTACCGCAAGTCGGGTCGTAAATATAAGGTTTACGTTCGCTCTAGTCGTTGCGGGGAGTATTATATCTATAGCTTAGTATATAATATACGCATTACCTAGTCGGAATAGCGTCGCTTAAAATCGAAAAGAGAGAGGATACTCCGAGAGATTAAGGCGTCTCGTAAAGCCTAAGATAAAGCCTTTAAGAAGGAAGTTAGCCTTTATTAAGAGCTTAAGGCCTTAGAGGCCGAGGCCGAGAAGGCTATCGCCGTAGAAGAGGCTAATATTATCGATCTAAAGCGAAGAGAGGCGACCCCCTCTCTCTTTAATTCTCTTCCTCTAGCTTCTTTTACCTAGAGCGCTATAGATAGCCTGCCTAACGAGTTTTAAGCGCCTTCCCGTAGCGTTCCTTAGGTGCTAACTAGCGATTCTACTCCTACTTCTCCTACGTCCTAGGACGGTTATCCGGGGTTTTTTCTTATTATTAGGTATTCGTTATATACGTATACCTAGTATCTATCGTATTAGAAGTTATATAGGGTAGTTACTAAGAGCGGTAGCTTCTTCTTAGGTTGTTTTACGAAGACCCTTAGTGTTTCTAGTAAGAGATTCTCTCTTAGTTCCTATATATTTTCCGATAAGTCGTATTCTAACTACTTAATTAGGTAGTATATTTTTCTTTTTATTTTCTTAGTATTAATAATAGCTTTAACGTTATAAAACTTAGAGTCTTCTAGGTCTATAGGTATTATCTTAATAGTATTAGTTTTTTATTACCGATAAGGGCGCGCTAAAGGGAGCGCGTATAGGAGACACATGCGAGAAGCTAAGGAACAGCACGTAATCTTAGGAATAAGGGGAACTCTATAGGAGCTAGAGGAACTTAACCCTCTAGCGTTCGGTTAATATCCTAGATAGGGCTACGAATAGCTAGATAACCTTATCCCCTACGCCTTCCTCTACTTCCGTAAACCTCGGCTACTATCTGTAGTGATAATTCCGAACGCTCTACTACTTACGGAAGTAGCGGAGACGGGCTAGGGGCTATAGTTTATATACGCAGCGCGACTGTACTAGGAGCATCCGGTTCGCCTAAGGGAAGCGCATAAGCCGTATTCGGTGAGATATAAATTCCTATTAGAATCTCCGACGATACGGAATTAGTTAAATAGACGACCGAAACGATTACGGAGACTCTCGAAGAGAAGCACGCTAGATTAATACGGCTACTTAGAGAGAAGCGCTAGCGTAAAGAGATCGAGATTATAGAGAGATAACTCGCAGGGCTAGAGCTTATAAGTACCGTAAGCGAGACTTATACGAGGTATAAGCGAAACGCGTCGTAGATACTCGAGTATTATCCCCCTCGAGTGCTAGTCTTTCGACTAGTAATACCCCTATCGTTCGAAGGAAAATCGGTTAAAGAACTAAGTGAATATAAGGTAGAATAGAAGATTTACCTTAAGGTAATTTATACCTACGATAACGAGTAGCGAATTTAGCAAGCTGTAACCTACCTTAAGTCCTACGCTAGAGATGCCTAGGCTAGAAGAGAGATAACCCCTAGAACCTAGGACGAGTATATTCTTATACTGCGAACTATAGTCGTTAATTCTACGAATCGTATAGAGTACGTAACCCTATAGCTAAAAGAAGCGAAATAATAGAAGGACTAAGGGGTCCGAGACTTTATTAAATATATTAAAGAGCTCGAGAAAGATATCCTCTAGTAGGAAATTAGTAAATAGAAAGCGTAGGACCTTCTTAATAGCTTAAAGCTAGAATTACGGATAGAGGTAATAAGAGAAAATAAGGAGATTATTAGCCGAGATTAGGTTATTATAGCAGCTTAGAGATAGGAGGAACTGCTGGTATAATAAGCGCGGGAGGCGCGAGATAAACTACGAACACGCTCGCTTAGCCGGAGTACCGCAGGCGGTACGCAACGTACGAGGCTATTTAAGCCTCGTTCTTAACCGTTACTCTACTACGAGAAGAAGCCGTTTACACCCTTTAGGGATAGGAGGGGAGTTAAGTGCTATAACTATAAAAGGAGAGGCTACTACGCTACTAACTGCAAATAGCTACGGGAGCCTAAGCGGCCCGTAGGCGAGATATAAGAGAGGTTAAAAAACTAAGTCCTAGCGTTATTAGTGCTCTTATAACGCTAGGAATATAAGAGAAGAGCGGTTTAGGTAAAGAACCTAGAGTTATTATAGCGAAATTGCTATTATAAACCCTACGAGGGTAGAGAGGCCTACGAGCCCTAATTAATAGTAGTGCGGAGAGAAACTTTATCTTCTAACTAGTTATAGTTATAGAAGGGATATAACCTACGCAAGCCGGAGAGTCGGTATATACTATAGTAGAATAGAGGGTCTCGATACTCGGGTGTTACTTATACGTAACGACTACTACGGATACGAGAGGTAAGATAAGGGAATAGTAATACGCGTTCCTTTCTACCGTAATCTAAGGATATAATGCTATTCTAGGTATTCTATAGCTAGTAGAAGCTAACCTAGAGTGTAACTAGGTAGAGAACGCTTAGTACTATTAAGCTAGCCTAAAACTTAAGGAGATATAGGCCCGAGAAGTTAAACGCCTAGGGAAAGAATTTTAGGTGATAGTGCTATATACTTAGCCTAATAAGGCGGCTAGTACGAGACCCGCAGGCGAGACGCATACGGAGGAGGTGAGACTACTACCTAAGTATAAGCGGTTTAGCTCGGTATTCTCTAAGGAAGGGGCTAAAGAGCTTCCTCTAGAGATAATAAAGGTTAGGCACTCGATAGATTTTAAGCCTAAATAGATACCCCCCTAGGGGCCGATTTATCCGCTATTAGCGAAGGAGCTCGGCGAGCTTAAGGATTATATTACGACTAACCTAGAGTTAAGGCGTATTAAAGAGTCTAGGTCGTCTGCGAGCGCACCTATTTTATTTATACCGAAGAGCGATAGAAGCCTACGGCTATATATTAATTATAGAGGTTTAAACGCGGTAACGAAGAAGAATTGCTATTCTTTATCTCTAATTAACGAGATTCTTAATAGGCTAAGTAGGGCTAGAATATTTACTAAGTTAGACCTATAGGATACGTACTATCGGATTTAAGTTTAGGAAGGCGACGAGTAAAAAACTATATTCCGTACGAGATACGGCCTCTTTAAATACGTAGTAATACTCTTTAAGTTAACTAGTGCTTTTAGTACCTTCTAGGCTTATATTAACGAAGCTCTATTAGACGTATTAGACGTCTTTTATATCGTATATATAAACGATATAATTATCTATAGCGAGGCGTATAAGGACTACGTACGCTACGTATACGCAGTACTAGAGAGGCTTAAAAGGAGTAGCCTATTTATAAAACTATTAAAGTATGCGTTTTACTATATCGAGATAGACTTTCTCGGGTACTATATCTCTACTACTAGAGTCTTAATTAACCTAAGTAGGGTTCGAACTATTATAAAATAGCCGGTACTACGATCCTTTAGAGATATCTAAGTATTTATTAGATTTTATAACTTTTATAAAAGGTTTATTTACGCCTTCTCTAAAATATTAGCGCCTATAATAGGGCTGCTAAAGGGGATAAAATAGGGCCGGAAGAAGGGCCCGTTTACCTAGAATTAAGCAGTAGAAGATACGTTCTAGCAGCTAAAAGCCTGCTTTATATAAGCCCCCTTATTAAAATACTTTAACCTAAAGCAGCTAGTAAGGCTAGAAACTAACGCTTCGGTAGACGGTATATTCGAGATACTATTCTAACTGGAGCACCCGCGTAACGCAGGTGAAGCGTATACGGAGAGTAAGAGACTTATATAGCAGCCGGTAGTATTCTAGTCGAGAAAGACTACTACTCTAAAAAGAAACTACGCTACTAGCGATTAAGAGATGCTAGCTATTATTAAGGTATTTAAGGAGTAGTAGTACTACCTTATCTTCCTAGTTAAGCTCGTTTAAGTAGTATATAACTACTATAATCTAAAATAGTTTATATTAATAAAGTTATTAAACCGAAGGTAATATAAATAGATAGTAGAACTAGGTGCCTTTAATTTTAGGATTATTTAGAGAGAAGGGAAGGCTAATCTAGTAGATACCCCTTCGAGACGCCCTAACTATTAGAAGATAAAATAGAAGCCTAAAGAATTAGAGAACGAAAATATCCCTATACTTACGAGAATATTATAATATACTATAGACGGTATACTCGGCTTATATACGGACCGTATACGAGGGTTATTCGCTATAGTAGCGATACCTATAGGCCTAGGAGGGCCTAAGCGCCCTAAGCTAGGCGCAGGCGATATATAGGAGGACCGCTAGAGAGGCCTTAGCGTAGCGAAGAGTGATTCTAACTACGGGGGAGTACTTAACGCCCTTACTTCTACTATTTTAGACCTATAATTAAGGGACGCTTAGTATAGGCAGGTGCGAAGAGGGAACGGTTTTAAAAGCGAGGCTAGCCAGTCTATATTAGGTAGTTAAAGAGTTAACGCTACGAGAATAGTACGCGTTAACGGAGGTATATATATACCCCTAGATAATCCTATACGATTCGAAATAATTAGAGCTAACTATAATA
Organism: Herpotrichiellaceae sp. UM238; assembly: GCA_000315175.1. Lineage (NCBI taxonomy): Eukaryota > Fungi > Ascomycota > Eurotiomycetes > Chaetothyriales > Herpotrichiellaceae > Herpotrichiellaceae sp. UM238. The sequence continues at coordinate 33,890 of AMYF01000132.1, read as the reverse complement.
ACCCCTAGTAAGGCGATTACTTCGATATTAAACGAACTATAGAGGTAGTTCGTAGATTATTTTAATAGGAACGAATAGTAAATAATATTAGGAAGTATATTAAATCCTATAATATCTACTAGAGAATAAAAGCCCTTAGATATAAGCTATACGAGTTAATAGTACCTATACTAATTCTAAAAAAACCCTAGTAGAGCATCTTAATAGACTTTATTATAGGCTTATCGCCGGCGGAACGCAGGTACGTCGCATATAACGCCGTTCTAGTCGTAGTCTATAGATACTCGAAGATAGTAGTGATTTTACTATACTAAATAACTATTAAAGCTACGGAATTAGCTAAGCTTATAGTTAAGAATATAATTATAAGATTTAGATACTCTAAATCTATTATTTCGGATCGAGATAAGCTATTTATATTATAATATTAGTTTACCTTCTACTATTACTTAGTAATAAAGAGGAAGTTATCTATTATATTTTATCTATAAACGGATAAGCAGACGGAAAGAATAAATTAAACGCTAAAGTGCTATTTAAGGTGCTTTACTAATTATACCTAAGACGACTAGGTTAGGTTATTACCGAGTGTAGAGTTTATATATAATAACTAGGTAAATACTAGTACCGGGAAGACGCTATTTAGCTTAGTCCTAAGCTTTATACCGGAGATCCGCATACGGAGAGTAGGCGGAATATAGATAGAGAGGGGTAAGAACCCTCTCGGGTATACCTACGCTTAAGATCTCTAGAAGGCTAAGCAGAAAGGGAAACGATTACTCGAAGAAGCCTAAATTAAGATAAAGAAGTACTACGATAGCTACTATAAACCGAAAACCTATTAGAAAGGGGATAGGGTTCTATTATCCTTACGATATATCCGCACGCGGCACGTATACGTAAAGCTAGCGGACCGCTACCTTAGACTATTTAGGGTTAGGACTAAGATTAGGGAAAATACCTATTAACTTAAGCTGCCGCCGAAGCACGAACGCCTTTATAATATATTCTACGTCTTATTACTCGAACCCTATAATCCTAGAGAGGGATAAAGCACTCCGGAACTAATTAATATTAAGGGCGAGTAGGAATAGGAAGTCGATCGTATTCTAGAGTATAGAATTAGGCGAAAGAAGCTAATATACCTTATATAATAAAAGGGCTTTTTAGAGGCTTATAATATATAGTAAATAAGGGAAGATATAGTAAATATAAAAGAGAAACTACGGGAATTCGAGGAATAGAATATAAGTAAGAATTCCCCTATAGTATACCGTAGTAAGCGGGTACGGCGCGGTAAGCACGCCTAACGTATATAAAACGCGTGCGTATATTATACGCTAAGTAAGGCTACTTTAAAACCCTAAAACTTCTAAACCCTATAAAAGATACACTATCTAAAACTATAAAGACCTATTCTTAGGCCTTCTTACTCTTACGAGAACGACTACCTCGTTATCGGCGAGGTGCGGACTAGGTAGTAGGAACCGACGGACCCGCAGCCTTATCTAGCTTAACCGAAGGGAGTAGAGAGGCCGCAGGCGGTTCCTATATAGTTCGCACCTGCGTATTTATATCGGCTTAGAGTTAAGCAGCGGTAGCAGTAGTACTAGGAGACTCGGGAGCGGGAGTAGTAGAAGCCGTAGGCGTAGCGACTACGCTCTAGAAGCCTCTTATAGGTTAGCCTATAACTATAACCGCACGTTATCCTTACCCTTCTCCTTATTCTTACTCTTACTTCTCTTCCTCTATCTCCTCTACCTCTTCCTCCTCTTCCTCTTCCTCTTCTAGCTCTTTCTCCTCGCTTGCGGCGATTAGGTCTACTATATTACCTGCGCCTGCGGTACTATTATTACCCTCTTCGTCCTCGGCGATCTTAAAGGCTCGAGCTAGGCGGCTAAAAGACCGGACCTAGGGGGAAGAGTTAACTTAGAGAGATATAGAGCGCATCTCGGGGCCGTAATCGAGGGGGGAGGCGAAGCCGGAAGGAGTACTAAGATATAGTTACTTCTACTCTAGCTATTTTAGTAGAGTAAGATTATTCTACTAATATTAGCCGTAATTTATATATACGAGACGCTTATATACTACTTAAGTATAAAGCTTAACTCTAGTATAAACCGCGTAGATAAGTATACTTATCTCGGAGCGACCTTCGGGCTCGGTAGAGGTAGACGCGGCCGCAGTACGACCTGCGAGGCGCTGCTTAGCTAAGGGGGTAAGCCCTAGTAAGTTAGCGCTTATACGATCGCCTGCGGTTCGTAGAACTTAGTTTACCTCTACGATCCGTTAGTCGAGTTGATCTCGAGGCTAATTACTAGATCGAATATTAAGGGCGAGGGTATAAAGGTTCTTAACTTCGAAGAATATTAAGGGAGGCACCTAGCAGCCGATTAGTATAAGAAACGTAATCGGTACGACTAAAGAACGTATAAGACTTATAGGAATATAAGTATATTTACTACGTTAGTAGCGAGTATATTTACGCGACCCGCGCTTAACTATATATTAGTCGGGCTCGTCGGAGTCGGCGTATACACGCACGCACCGCTGGCACTAGACTGGCGCAGGGTCGGCGGTAGGAGAAGCTTTACGAGCACGTTTAGCACGGGCACGCGGGGGAGCCGCAGGCGAACCGGCTGGTCGTCGTAGTGGGCGACGAGGCGGGTCGCTACTAGCACTAGCAGCGGTTAAGCTAGGGGTAAAGTTAATAGATAGAGTAGATACTAACGTAGTTAGTAGGTTAATCGCAAGCGACGCATATAAGCGACTTATTAAGACCGTAGCGCTTACTATTAATTAAGTAGGAACAGGCTTTACTAACGTAAATATTATATAGAAAGATAGCGAAGAGAATACGAGCCGTATAAGCGAAGTAGTACGTAACTTATATTACGGGATTATAATAAATATATAGGTAAGCAGTTACGTTTCGAAACACACGGTAACTATAGTAACGCCGATAAAGGTAAAGGTAAAAGTAAAGAAATCAGCCGGCGCACTACTACTATACGCGTAGCGACGCAAACACTAATCTCGACGCTGCTATAAGGATAGAAAGGACGAGACCGATATCTAAGCATGCGCTATAATTATTCTAGATTTAAATAGTACTATAATAACGGCCGCAGCTTAAGGATAAGCTATAAAAAAGGGGGAGGCTAATTATCACCGATAAGGGCGCGCTAAAGGGAGCGCGTATAGGAGATATATGCGAGAAGCTAAGGGATAGCACGTGATCTTAGGAATAAGGGGAACTCTATAGAAGCTAGAGGAACTTAACCCTCTAGCGTTCGATTAATATCCTAGATAGGGCTACGAATAGCTAGATAACCTTATCCTCTACGCCTTCCTCTACTTCCGTAAACCTCGGCTACTATCTATAGTGATATTTTTTAAGAAGCCTTTTTAAGGAGTAATTTATAAAAGACTAAGTGTATTTTTATATCTATTAGTAGCTAAAGTTTATATATTATTAGTTCTATCTTTTTATTAATCTTAAATAGTCCTAATTTCTTATAATCTAATTTATCGTTTAGTCTTTTAGTTTTTATATTTTTTCGGATAAGGTAGACCTTTTTCCTCTTCTAGAAGTTTAGTCCCTTAAATCTTTCTTTATTTGTTTTTTCTATTATTTTTTCTATAATCTTTTATAGTTCCTTATTTAGTAGTTTATAGAGTTTCTTTAAATTCTCTATTTTAATAGTAGCTTATTCTACTTTAGGCCTTATATTCTATAGTTTACTATATATATTTAGGTGTATTCTATAGTTTATATAGAAAGATAATATTCCTATAATAGCCTTTAAGTTATTATAGGAGATTTATACTAATAGTAATAGCTTAACCTAGTTATCTTATTAATAATTAATATAGGCTCTTAGATATTACTCTAGCGTCTAATTAGTTCTCTCTATTTATTCGTTAGTCTATAGGTAAAACGCCGTTAATAGCTTATTTTTTACTTTTATCTAGTCTATTAGGGATTACTAGAACTTTAATTAAAATACCTTATTCCTATCTATAACTAGCCTATTTAGTATTCTATAAGATATAAATATATACCTTATAAATATATATACTAGTTCTTTCGCAGTTATTTTTATCGTAACTAGTACGAAATATATATATTTCGTTAGTTTATTTATAATAATATAGATTATATTATACTTATTTTTTATTACGGGGTCTCTTAATATTAATAGAGGTCCTATAAAGTCTATTATAACTTCTTTCTAAGCCTCTATTAGTAGTATTAATACTTATAGTTTCCTATAAGGCTTATATCTTACTACCTTTATCCTAGCGTAAACGTTATAACCCCTTATATATTCTTCTACTTATTTTCTTATTCCTTACTATTAGAAGTCTCTTATAATTAGTTCTAAGGTCTTATTAATACCGAGGTATCCTACTATTCTTAGCTTATACCTATCTCGTATAATTTATTTCTTTTATTCTTTCGTTAGGGTAACGTTAACGTATACTAGCATCTCTAGCGGTAGTTAGTAATAGATAAGCTTATTCTATTACCGGTATAATATTAAGGCTTTTCCTAGCTTAATTTCGTCTTTATAATCTAATCTTCGGCTTAACGCGTTTACTCGTACGTTTTTAGTTCCTCGAATATAGTATATCTAAAATAAATAGAAAGCTAGTGTTTTAGCCTATTTAACTTATCTTTAATTTAGTTACTTAGTTATCGTTTAATAGAGAAGGTTCTTATAGTTCGTATATATCTATACTATATATTTTAATCCTTTAAGATATACTTTTTATTCTCTTAGTGCTTTAATAATAGCTAATAATTCTTTATTATAGATATTATAATTTAACTTAAGCTCTATTATCTTTCTTAAATAGTATACTACTATTCTAAGTTTTTTATCGTTTCCCTTTTAGTTTAGATATACCCCTATAGTATAGTTTAATATATCCGTTTCTAGGATAATTTCTCTTTCTAGGTCGAAGATAGTAAGGATAGGTATAGTAACTAATCGCTATACTAGCTCCTTAAAGGCTTTATCCTCGTCTCTTCCCTAGTTAAAGATAGTATCTTTCCGTATTAGCGCCGTAAGGGGGGCTACTATTCTTAAAAATCCCTTAATAAACCTTTAATAGTAATTTATTATTCCTAGAAAGGCTTAAATATCTTTAACGTTATTAGGTTAAGGCTATTTTTTAATAGATTTAATCTTCTTTAGGTTTAGCCTAAGTCTATTTTCTATTATAGTATAGCCTAAGAAGCTAATACTATATTTATAAAACTCGTACTTACTAAGTTTAACTAGAAGATCTTTCTCGCGAAGCTTTTATAATACTTTCCTAATATACTATATATACTCTTTATAAGTCTTAAAGAATACTAGTATATCGTTTAGATACGCTAGATAAAATATATTTAGATATTCTTTAAGAGTATTATTAATAAGTTCTTAGAACGTAGCTAGTGCGTTAGTTAGTCTAAAGGGTATTATCTAGTACTTATAGAGTCCCTATTTAGTTCTAAAGGCCGTTTTCTATTCTTCGCCTTTCTTTATATATATTTAATAATAAGCGTTTCTAATATTAATTATAGTAAACTACTTAGCTTTTAGGAGTCGGTCTTATAGTTCGTTAATTCGTAGTAGCGGGTAGCGATTTTTCTTCGTAATTACGTTAAGCTTTTAATAGTTAATATAAAGTTTAAGTCCTTCGTTCTTCTTAGGCGCGAATAATATACTATATACTATTAACGACTTAGAAGGTTATATAAACTCCTTCGCGAGGTGTTTCTTAATATAGTCCTTAAGAAAGTCTTTCTCCTTTTTTAAGAGAGGTATTAGTCTACTATAATAGTTCGGAGTCTTATCGTCTTTAATAGGAATCTCGTAGTCCTAAGGCTTATATTTAGGTAGAGTAGCCTCTCCTTCTTTCTTCTTAAATAGATTCTTAAAATCTTAGTATTCTAAGGGTAGCTCTTCGCTAGTACTAGCTAGTATTCGGCTCTACGGTCGCACCTAAATCGCCTTAGCGAATAGTATATTTAAAGGTAATCGGCCTTTCGCGTTCTCGTAACTATAATTAGAAAATTTAAGAATTCGTACCTTCTAATCTATCTTAGGATTATATTATCCTAGCTATTTTATTTCTAGGATAATATCGTACTTAATACTAGTAATATCTAATAATATTATCTTTTTATAGTCTCTAATATTAAGCCGTATTTTCCGTAGCTTATTTTAAATCCACCCGTCTTCGTAGTTAATAGGCGTTCTATCTACTACTATTAGCGAGTACGGTCGATCTTTCTTTCTTTTAAACTTCGCTAGCTTTTATCTTATCTATACGAATATATAGCTATAATTTACTCCTAAGTCTACTATTACCTTTACTAGCTCTCCTTCTAGTTTAGTTATAAGGACTAGGTAAGTCGTAGAGTTAGTGCTTAGTGCGTTTAATTCTTAAGGCGTTTCTAAAGAATAGTTATACCTCTAGCAGCTATCCTTTATTCGTTTTTTATAAAGTAGATATACGTTTTTAATTTTTAATATTCTATCCTATAATAGGTGTATTCTTATTTTATAAGCTAGTTATAGAGCTCCGATAGAATCCCGAAGTAGAGGTGCCTAAGGTTAACGTTAAGTCGGTAGTAATAGGTTAAATAGTAGTTTAGGCAGCTAATATTATCGCATTTAAAGTTTCCTAATAGATATTCTATATATTCTCTCTCGTTAAGTATAGTAACTAAGGTATTAAGGTATAAGTTTTATACCTCGTATTCTTATCCTTCCTATATTACTTATTCTACTTCCTTAAGTAGCTCTATTTCTTCTACTTTTTAATTATTTCTTTAGTATATATAAGGTTTATTAGAATATAAATATTCGGTTTTTTTATAAAACCGTAGTTTTATTAATTATAAATATTCCTTTAGCTGTATTTATAGGTTAAATATTAGGTGTATATATTAACGGTCTTATTCGCAGTCCTTTCTTATATATAGCTATACCTCCTAGTAAGGGGTAATAATAATAAAGAAGTCTAGTATAGCGTAGATCGTTACGAACTTAATTTCTTCGTCTAAATTATCGTTTTCTTCTGCCTCTTTATTAGTTTTAGGGTCTTTATAGGCTTCTATTATAGCTAAGGTTTCCTAGTACTCCTTTTACTTTTTATTCTTCCTTCTACACTTTAGTTCTTAAGGAAACTATCTACTTCTATCTTTTCCTTCGTAGTAGATAAGGTAGAAGTCGTTATAATAAGCTAACTAGTAGAGTCTTATATATTTATTAATAGCTAGCTTTTCTTTAATAACTATTTCTTAGGTCGTCTTAAGGGTATTCTCTTCCTTATAGGGTTCCCCTAGCCCCTTATTCTATACTATACCTAAACCTTCTTAGGTCTTATAAGTCTCGATAGTAGTATCGGCCTTTTTCGCTACTATACCGGCTATATTATCGCTTATTATATATAGTCCTTATAGCTAGGTATTATACTCTTTAGCTTAATATCCGGATTTTCCGTAATTATAGTATAGATTTTCTCTTTTATATCTCTCTCTCTCGGTTTTCTTTTTATATCCTTTCTTAGTTCGAGACTTATTTAACTTTAAAGGTCGTTCTTCGTTTATTAAGTCTAGGTTTATAAAGTCCCTATAGTCGCGTTTCTAACTTCTATTACCTATATATTATAGTCCTCTAGAGAGTTCCTTCTTTTCTATATAGCGTTTATAGAGTCGATTATCGAGTAAGATAGCTTAGTCTACTAGATCCTTATATTCTTTTAGTAGTGCTAGTATTATCTTATCTTTAACCGTATTATTTAACCCGTTATAAAAAGCAGTAGTATATACCTCGTTATCCTAGTCTAATCTAGCAGTAATTTATTAAAACTAGGACTAGTATTAAGCAGTAGAGCCTCGTTACTTAAGTTAGTAAATAGTTCTTACGGTAGCTCGTTCCTTATCTATAGTTCTAAATACCTATTTAAGCTTATCTTTATACTTACCGAAGTTCTTAAAGATACTCTTTATCTTATTATCCTTAAGGTTATTAGGTTCGAGGTGTTAGGTTAGATATAGTTTAAACTAAGCGAAAGCCGAGCCTTAAAGGAAAGTAGTAGTATAGATAACCTTAGTAGTTATATTTAGGAACCTAGTAGGGTTTAAGTTAAAGGCTAACTTTACCTAGATTAGATAAGCCCTAAGTTTAGCTCTATCTCTATAGAAGAAGTTAACCTTAATATCGTCCTTAACCTTAGTAGCTTTTATAACCGTAGGTACTATAGTCTTAGTACTTATAACACTTCGTAATAATAGATTAAGACTAGCGAAGTCCTTAGAAAGCTTATCTATTAGTAAGGTAGAGCGAGAGCTAGTTATAGGCTAATTCGTATCCTATATTCCTATTAAGGGTAGTTAAAGTGTTATAAACCGTTTACGACGATATATTACGGCCTACTAAGTTAGGTCTTTTAAGGAAAGGGGATATAGTATAACTAGAATAGAGGTTCGTAGGTACTCGATTAAGTATCGGATTATATCCTTAAGTTAACTACGTATACTATAAATATAGGAAACTCGTTTCCTTATATACCTGTGCCGGATGCCGCTTGCTCAGCTTGCTCAGTGTGCTCAGTACACTGATCACTCTAATCATCCTGAGCATGTCACGTGGGGCCACGTGATACTCTAGGCATCCTCGCATCTCCTTCCGTTCATGTGCTGATAAGTTGGCCGCGCATGGCCAGGTTCGTAACAGTAATATAAGAATTTACCTACCGTATGTGTCACGCCTGCTAGGCATATTCCTGCCTGAGGCACGCCCACGGCATGCCATCGGCAGACCTGCTAAATATTTCTATGCCTGCCTAAGGCATATATACGGTATGCCTACGGCATGCTTACGATAAGGCGAAGCTACGCCGCTACACTATATATAGCTTCTCCCCTCTCCGTTTTAGTCACTCAACTTCTTAAGCGTTGAGTCGTTATTAATAGACCAGCGTACGTAGATAATTACAGCTCTTAAGCTTAATCTAACTGCCGGCACCTACGCGGCCTAATAGGTTTATCTTATATAGTACACCTCACTCCTATCCTCGCCTGTAGTCTTAGCACCTATAACGCGGGTATAGCTAGCGAAGAACCATTTACTAACAGTATATATAGTGTCTGCTGTCGGTTTCGTTTTTTTCCTATTAATCTTTCCTTTACTCGTTGCAGCGTAAAATCGTAGAAAGTCCTCTAGGTCGGGAGTTAGAGCTCCCTTACCTAAATAAAGACGTCTACTAGCGGCTTCGTCCGGAGAAGGGAGTCCTTAGCTCTTATAGTCGTCTCGCGGTTACTTAAATCACCATCTTTAAATCTCGTTAGAGGAGTATAAGTATTAGAAAATATAGGAAAGTATATTCCTAGTTTTCTTACCGAAAACAGTGTTCTAGAGTATAGTCGTAGTACTTTTTAGTCTCGAAAATATATTTATCTGCGTTACGAACCTTATCCTTATTAATATACGCACCTCTCTCATAACCACTAGCTACTGCTGGAGCCTATAACTCATTATCCGTCTCCTTTTACTCGCCTGTCTCCAGAAGAGAATCGAGCACTCAAAGATAAAGTAAGAAGCAGTAAAGAAAGGAGAGGATTTTAACGGGTGGAGGAAAAGACAAGGGAAAGGAGACCTCTAAGCAAGGAGGCTAGGAGCGGGTTATGCTCCATTTTATACTCGGTGCGAGGAGCGGTTGAAAGCCCGGAGTCGGGGAAAGTATATACCGCAAGCGAATCCCTAGCTCGAGGGAAGAACTGTAGGTGTTAGTTAGACTTATTCGAATCGAGTATAAGTTGATGGGGAACCAGGAAAGGTGAGCCGTAGGTAATCCGATGGTGAGAGGGAGGGTGAGTGGTGGGTGAGTGGTGGGTGAGTGGTGGGTGAGAGGCGGGTGAGTGAAGGGTGAGTCGTTTTTAAAAGCGGCACGTTCTGAGTGAGCCGCACGAGAGCTCTCTGCAGTTTTACTTCCTTTTCTTATGCCATTAGACGTTTTCTAACCATAACATTAGCTGATAATCGACTGTATGAGCCATGTTCTATCGCATGCAAAGCTGTATCGATCTCTGCGTAGAATGAGGCTGTCCCGACTACGTAATTTACCGCGATGTCGAAGGGGAACATATCATTCTACAGCGATATTGGGTATTAACGAAATGCTATGGATATGCATAGGTTAGACAGCGACTTGATGGTATGTAGCAGATCATGTAGTTGCTGCTTATCTGAGATACACCAGGTAATGGTCGCATGCAGCCTTGTTGTGGTTCACGTTCCTGCGAGGAAAGCAAATGAAAATCGTCGAGATATCGCCAATGAGCAGTTAAGACGTTGCGATTTTTCACCGCAGTGACGAGAGCTTTGACTGCTAAACTAAGGGAGGGAATCTCTATAAGATACGTGTCGCCATATTGAAATTTAAATCGTGTAAGTGAGTGAAAGTCTCCAGCAATCGTTTCAGGGCTGATTGAGCTCGTGATCTTGCTATTGGTCAAGATGGAACGTGTCGTTGCGCTGATGTGACCAAGAGTATCTCCCTAAGCATAATCTCTGTATACACCTAGCAGTCAGTGAAGGTTCCGTGGCCCTCCTATCTCGCAGTCTTGTTGCATCGTAGATGAGCTTGCGGGCTTCAAGTTCGAAAGTTCGGTGACGGAAGATTGGGGGAGCTGAGACACTCAGAATCGGGTGCCTTGGGACAACAGAATCGTTGATTTCTTCAATCTTAACGCGAAAGTTTCCAGCCCGACGACGATTTCGTGGGTTGGAACGAGGTTAAACTTGTCCGACTATAATGGGGGCCGTCAGGACACAGAGAAGGACAAGGCACCGTATAGATAAGAAGCCATATCAACACAGACTAAGCTGGGATGGAGCTTAATGAATGCGGACTTCGTAGCAAACGACGATTCGACTCGCGTCTCACATTCCAAGTTCTATCTGGGTTGCCATGAACGCCCTGGACTCCTGATTACGAAGCATGAGTATTCTTCTCCATCCTTCAAATCATTCGCGAGGAGTCAGCAAAGTCGCTCCTACCTTTTCGGCCTCCTTGTTAAGAGACTCTACTTCGGCATCTGCATACGGTATCCCTTCGGCTGTACGCCGATCTTGTGTAATCTGCTCGATCTCCCCCGGGAAATAGATCTTGTCGACATCTGGCCGCTTCTCGCAACCCACAACGCGCTGGTAGAGATAGTCCATCCGTTCTTTAAACTCATCTAATGAGAAGAATAGGTCTGGTTTTATTGCCACCAAAAAATGACCAACGTCTGCGGGTTTCGATGGGTCATACGGGCCTGTAACATGGCCAGCGAAAGCTGATCCGGACAGGACGCCGGAGAAAACGTCCATCATTATTGCAAGACCCGAACCCTTCGGACCACCCATGGGTAACATAACGCCCTCCAAGGCTTTCGCAGGATCATCTGTTGGCAACCCTTCAGCGTCTAATGCCCAGTCACTGGGGATCTTCTCGCCTCTCCTCTTCGCCTTGTATATTTTCCCACGAGCTGCAATGCTAGGCGCCATATCCAGAATAAAAGGTCTTGTCTTCCCCGCAGGTGCGCCACAAGCCAAGGGAGAGACTCCCAATAATTGCGACTTACCGCCCCAAACAGGCAGGGCAGGCGAAGAGTTTGTAAAGACCAGAGACATCATGTCCGCATCAATAGCCTGCTGTACTACCCAAGCGGACATGCCGAAGTGATTGGAATGCTTGACAGCCACCATACCGATGCCAAACTCCTTGGCCATCTTGATGGCACAGTCCATACCGAGCGAAGCAGCCAAGAAGCCAAAGCCGTTGTGCCCGTCCACCTGTGCAACAACTGGAGTCTTCTGCTCTAGCGTTGGTGTTGCCTTGGCATTGAGGACCCCTTGCCGGATGCGCTCCATATATGAAGGGATGCGATTCACTCCGTGGGTGTCAACACCTCGAAGATCTGCAGCGACCAGACATTTTGCGACAGTTTCGGCCTGCTCTGGTCCGACGCCATTACCAATCAGCACATCGCGGGTAAAGCGGTGCACTTCTGCTGGGTCGAAGAGTGAAGTTTTGGTGGCCGTGGAAGTCATAGTGGCTCTTGTAAATTGAGGTTTTAGTGTTGTCCAACTATTCAATGGCGTATCTTTTGTCGCCGGCGAGCGATCCGCTATATAGAAAATTATTAGTAAACCTATGGACGATGTCGCTGAAGAGTTCGCATGTTTCCGAAGGCTTTCAGCCATTCGGAGTGGAAGAAGTCGAGACGGATCTGATCCGGATTGAATCCTGACATGCGGAATGTTACTCCGCGGTGCTCCAAATATTCGACGTTGACGATGAATACAAACTTCACTTACGGGAAGCATCCGTAGATAGCAATGTCGATATGGCCTCTCCTCGATTATTTGACCGACAAGTTGTCGCCAGTATCTCGCACAGGAGAGCCAAAAGTCAGACTGAGGCAGATTCTCCGACATAACATTGCTTGACAGCTCTGCCATCCTTGACGATGCTTGACCTTCACGGCAAAATCGCGCTGGTCGTAGGTCTCGGCCAAGCCTCTCCGGACGGCTGGGGCATAGGCTCTGCCATCGCTGTTATACTTGCACGACAAGGAGCAAAGATTGTCGGCGGCAACAGGAGTCTCGAGTCGGCCTGCATAACGCAGCAGAGGATCCAAGCTGAAGGCGGAACATGCGATATTTTCCAAACAGACGCCGTTTCTTCGACATCGGTGAAAGCACTCGTGGATGCATGCGTGCTAAAACACGGTCGCATAGACATCCTGGTGAACAACGTAGGAAAGTCGGAGGCGGGGACTTTAGCCACGATGGACCAGGAGACCTGGGACTCTCAGATCAGTTTGAATCTCAGAAGCATGTACCTTGCGTGTCACCACGTGCTGCCCGTTATGGAGCAGCAGCGTGATGGCAGGATCATCAGCGTAGCCAGCATTGCAGGTTTACGCTACATCGGAAAGCCTCAGATTGGATATTCAGCCACGAAAGCCGCCGTGATACATACCATGAAAACGTCAGCTGTGATGTATGCTGACAGAAATATCCGGGTTAACACCGTTGTGCCTGGGTTGATGCATACACCGTACACGGAACAGCTTGCCGTTCGATATGGTGCTGGTAGTGATAGAGATGCGTACATGCGGATGCGGGATGAGCAGGTACCAATGGGGAGGATGGGAGATGCTTGGGACGTGGCGCATGCTGTGCTGTTTCTCGTTTCTGATGAGGCCAAGTATATCACCGGTCAAGAAATAGTGGTTGATGGTGGCATCACTAGTTCAACAGGGAGAATATAAGCCATGGCGACTGATGTGTTTCCGAAGTTGGGCGGACCCGTTGCATGCAATAACAGTGGTGTTTTTGGAAGTTTTTGGTGCTCGAACATGGGAGGTGCTTAAGTTGTGAATACAGTGTGATTGCAATGCTGATACACAAATTACTTTTCTGTCCACGAACGGGAGTTGGAAATCAGGAAGATTCGCAGGACATTGGACAAGTGTGGGCTGGATACGTCAGCCCCGTTATGGTTAAAGCGTTAGGGAGGCGCAATGGGCGTTGCAAAACGAAGGGATAGACCATATGAAGAAGAGACACGGAACGAGCAGAATACCGACACTAGATGCTACATGAATGCATCAGGATCGCCTACACGAGGTCCTGTACGTAGTGTCAGCAATGGAAAGACTCTTCGTCTCTTTGCGAAGAACTACTCGAAGCATCTCATGTTCCGCGCATCGATAAGGCCGAAAAGGGTATGGCGCTAGCAAAGGGGAAAACAAAGCCTCTGCGCTTAAACCTAGCCTTCTCCAGGCAAGCACGGGCAAAATCAAGGTCAGAATGGCAAAATGACGAATGGTCCACCATGAACAGCGCAGTGTTTGCAAATGCTCATTCGGATTTCGGGTGCCGGCATGAAGATAGGGCCAATGATGCTTAGGCAATTGACGCAGGATTGGGTCTTCGCGCTCCACGTGCCGTGGAATCGGATCATCCTTTTTCAGCTTCTTCATTCATCTCCTTGTGCCTCTTCCTTTCCATCTTCCTCCTCTCCAACCCCCTCTTAACGTCTTCATTGACCTTCAAAATCGCCTCCCTCGCGCCTTCCCACCTCTTCCTCCTTCCGCCACTCTCAAACAAGCGATACGAATGCGGACTGAAAATCCCATCCATCAACAATCGACAGAATCCCATGTCATTCCACCAGAACCGCCACGCATCAATACTCGTATAACCTAGATTCTTATTTATATTTGCGCCAGTGACGTCCTCGATCCAGCTGAGCCACGGCCCATTTTCGACCGTCAGCTTGACATACTTACGGTCGGGTGACATTGCGCGTACTGATTCAACCCAGCGCAGATGGTCATCGTACCAATCTTGCATTTCTGATCGCGGCGGGAGGGAGGGAGACTGTGATTTTCGCGACCATAGTTGGGCCAAGGCCATGCTGCTTAAATCTGAGAGTAGGAAAGCGGGGAAGAGAGCGATTGCGACGCCAATGAAGGCTAGGCTATCGGGGTACTGTAGGCTGAAGACATTCTGGTAGAGTTGGGGCGTGACGTAGTCTCGTGTGCCGTCAGGTTTGAGCGTTGGATCGGAGGGACCTAGGAGCGAGAAATCGGGGTTGTATCCTGTGCAAAAGATTATGGTGTCCGCTGAGATAGTGCTACCGTCTTGGAGTTCGATAGTTGTCTCGTCGAGTATGCGGTGGGGTGTGGCGATGGATGTTATTGTGCCTGCCCTTAGAGCGGGGATGAGGGTATCAGAGACCGTGGGGACCTGGTGAAACAATGACGGGGCGGGCGTAATCCGCCATTGTGGATCGAGCGTTCCGAACTCGTCCTGACTGATATCGTTGACCCTCTTGTCAATGAAGCGTCGGGACATGTTTGGCGCATATGCGTCCAAGGTATGCTTGATGCCAAACTGTCGATACGTAAGCCCGTGGTCGAGACTCGTGCCATCCTTCAAAATCCGCGGTAGCACGACGCATCCATGGCGGTGAGAGAGATAGACCTTACTGGCAATACCGACGAGCGACGTCGCAGTGTCCGCTGCACTGTTGCTTGCGCCGACTACGGCGACGAGTTTGCCTTTGAAACGAAGGGGGTCTTTGAAGGCGATGGAGTGAAGTATTTCGCCAGCGAATTTGTCTCGGTCGATGATCATGGGCTGGACGGGCGCACTGTGGGGACCTGCGGCCACGACTAACTTCTCGAAGATGAGGGTTTCTGGCTCCTTGAAATTGTTGGTTCGGACAGTGACTAACCAGGTATGGTCTTCATCGTTGTGCTGGACTCGAGTAACTGTTGTCCCAAGCCGAAGGTGTGGTCGAAGATTGAACTGTTCGGCGTAGTCGGTGAGATACTCGTCCATCTCTGCTGAGGTAGGGTAAGAGCCAGTGCCGTCAGGAAACGGGAAGTCGGTAAAGCATGCTCGCTCTCGAGGGATATTGACGACAGTGGTAGGCAAAGCTGAAACACGGTGCTCGGCCGAGTAGTGCCATATGCCGCCGATGTAATCATTCTTATCGAAGCCTGTCACGTCGTAACCCTCCTCCAGAAGATTCTTCACCGTGACTAACCCTTGTCCGCCACATCCTATCACTGCGATTTTTGCCTGCTTGACCTCTGTCATTAGGGTCGCATTTCTCTCGGAGCGTCTGGCAGAGACTGTAAACTAACTTCAAGCGAGAATATGATGAATTTATGCTCTAACGATGCGGTCGAACTGTATAAGGCGGCCAACCAGGGAATGAGAAAGGTCCTCACTCCCTTCTGCAGCTATGAAGTTTTGTAGGTGCGAATACGTCAGCCAGGTATCGTGCTAGCCTCCAATTATATTGAAGAGCGACACCGTAAATTGCTAGAATGCTGTTGCCTTAGCCAATCATATGCGTTGTCGAACTAGGCGGCGGCCTTCCAAAGCTTCGTGCACCGCCCACTCAACTAGGGTTTAGAAGAATACGCCCATGCAGGTATGACCAGAAGAGGCGCTGCAGCCGCGTAGAGCAAGTGTCCAGATCTGAGCAACATCTTTTCAGGTCGCAATCAAAGTTGAAGATTTTGCCCAGGGAGCGCACCCTTTGAGGAATAAGCGAGATCTCGAAGCACAGCCCAGATACTTCGGTCCGGCCAAGACAGAAGCCATGAACGAATCATGGGCTATCGGAACTTGTGCGGCAAAGCATGAGGGTGGGCGTCAAATACCAAAATAGGGACTGACAGAATTTGGTTAGCTTTGGAGAATTTGAGGTCAAAAGTGCTTGCCCGTGGAAGTACCGACCCCACATTTAATTGGTACCACAGAGATTCCCGCGTTGCTGAACTTCTCTTTTTCCTGCGCTCACCGGGCGACACGTTGGGATGAGCACAGCATGCTTCGACCTAATAGTGAGCAGCAATGCGAGTTGCTGTCCCTGGACCTTTTAGTTACGCTTGGACATGCCCAATCCAGTGCCGCCATCCTTTTGTATGTTTCAGCTCGTAGATAATTCAAGCATTCATACAGAGCTTGCATAGTCCTTTGTTCTAGGGATGCTCGGTATTATTCATTGTCAGATATATCGAAGTCAAAGTAGGTATCTGCAGACTCTCACGCACTTTTCTTGCAGTCGTGGCCAGACCTTGAACTAGCGTTAGAAATTGGTTTTACGGTCCCAAATATGAAGCGCGCTTTCGTCCTGGAAGGTGTGGGCGTGACAGATTGAGCGCGGGCTCTTGTTAAGGTCCCGAGGCTCATTGAAGCAGAGAGTCATTAGACTAGAAGCAACATCTTCAACATTTCAGGAAAGCCCCTTTTTGCGTTCCAGAAGGTGTCCGCCATGGCAGAGGCTCTCTGCATTTTTCGGCATGGACGACGTACCTGTCTTGCTGATGCTATACGAGACTATCTTCAGTGCCGAAAAGCGCATGCACCAGCCCCATATTGTCGACAAAATGATGAAAGTCCGTGTCTCCCGAGGCCCATGCAAGAAATGTGGTCCGAAACCAAAAGGCAATTTGTCGACGACGATAACATGAGGGTGAAGCTGCTGAAAAATGCGGGCTGTAGCAAAGTCGTGGCCCAGATGATACTGTCCGAACAAGGCTGGAATATGACACTTGAGGAGATCCAGCCTCTGATAGAAGCGTTCAAAATTCAAGGTGAAACTGCGGAAACGAAGATTTTTTGGATGGAGGATGATTCTGTGGGGATGTGTCCCCAGTGCGAACCTGGAGCCAATACGTTTGCATGGAACCAACATGTCTATGAGGGGCATCGCCGTCGACTGCCAATAGCCATTACGGACGGATTTGAGAATGGAAATCCTAATTTAGTCTTATGTGTCGGTGAGAATGGTGAAGTCAAGTGGTGTGGTCCAGAGGAATCCATGGCAATAAGCCACGTTTGGACACACGGTTGGCAGGGAACAAGCGAAGACGGTATATGCTCACGCATATTAAGCGTGCTCCCGGAAATCGCAAAGCAATACGACCTGCATCTCGATGTGGCGATGATCAATGAGGAGACAGTTCATCGAACAATGGCAGTCAACCAGATGCGCAATGTATATTCTCAAGCCGATGACACGCTCGTCTGCGACCGTCTACTCTGCTCCTTTGAAGCCAACAGTCCGAGAACTAGAGTTCTCGTGTGGTGGTCGACCTCTTGTGAACAATGCAGATCACGCGTTGGACTCTAAAGACGTTCAGATTGAGGCGAGTCAAAAAACGTATAGCACAGATCTTGCTCAAATTTAATCCCATGAGCTTTTCCCTACTGCCCCGTTACCTGAGCTTGATCCTTGTCCTCGTTCTGGCTGCTCAATGTACTATCTTACCCAGTTGTGCCAGTTCTTGAAGTGGTTTAGCTCCTTCGCCAGAGCGTTGCTTTGTGATACTTGAGCAAGCCGGTGGTAATCATGTTCATGTAGCGAACTCATCGACTGCGCTTCGTTGCATGTGTCCAGCTTCGCGGTCATCAAGGGTACTGCAGAGACATTGTAAAAGCTCAACGCGCCGATGATCAGCTATGAGAAGATGCGAGAGTTCCAGGGTAAGCAAATCACCCAAACGGCTTGAGCTCGTTGTTGTGTATCTGAAACTGCTTCTTGTACATTCCCGCTAGTATATGATGCACATCGCGCGTTTCGAGACCTATCGCAGGCTCCAGGTCAATACGTCTCAATATTGTAGCTTGTCCAACGCTGATCCAGCCTCAAGCTTCGCAACCGCTCTGCTCATCTGTGCGCTACTCAGTGACTTCGTTGTAGGTGTTGGAAATGGTGGAGATGGTGTTCACAAGGTCGAGCCCTGATCTGAGGTCGTGTTATTCTGGAAATCGTCGAGAGACACTCCCTCAAGACTCTTACCGCTCCGTCAGAGCTGACGCTATGACCTTTGAGGTTATCTAGAGGGTCACGAAGTTTGACCAGGTGCACTCGCATTCGAGGCTTTCAGTATGCTGGAGATGAGAATCGCCGCATCTGGGATGCAGAAGAGTGAAGACAGCTCAAAATACGTTGACTCGAGAACAGCTTCGTGCCCTTTCATATAGCAAGTTGCTAACTCAGCAATGCGAGCGGAAGCAACCTCCTGTTCAGCTGACCACAGCCATTACACCATTTCACGCTTACGATGCATTGGACAATTTGATAGGCATCGAAAATCATGAGTTCCAGTGCAGCACGGCGCCATCGCTCGTATTATAGAGCGGATAAACGCCTGTTGAGCAGACCCATTGTTTTAAAGGGTATCGTGCCAGTCGCAAACGGCGCGGACAGTGGGTGTCAAAGAAATCGGACTCGCAATCCTTCAGAGCCAACATTCTGAATCAAGAGATCGCTGCTGCGATGATATGAGGTGCGAGAGCTGAGACCAGGTGTTGAACGAGGCAGGGAGGAACCGGTGGGGTAGGATCTATAGCTCGACAAAACATATTGAACCGCTCAAGCAAGCCACGTGCGCGACTTCGAAGAAAGTTGCATGGGAAAAAGGAAAGTCAAAATCTGAGTCCGAGAAAGCGATATCTGCCCATGTCGAGATAATTTCAGCTTTTGACCTAAGTTAATGCTACGATAATGACAGGTACCATACCGCCAGGTTTGCCGACGGACTTGAGCCGCGCTAACGACGTCTTTTCAAAGCTTGTCCATGACTGCCACCGGCTCTTTTGTGTGATATACAAGAAAAGCGATTTCGACTTGCGCTCCAGACCTCCATCGTTGGATATACACGCCCAAGCGCAATTCTCCAAGAATCAGCGCCACATGCCTCTTCATATGATCCTACATCATGCGCTCTCGTTGCAAACAGGCGTGTGCACTATCAAGCAGTAGGAAGAACACAGCACTTCTTTTCGGCATAAGAATGTCCTACCAAGTTGTCTTCAGTTTTGGATGGTCTTTAGTGGTTGTTCCAAGGTCTTCGAAGACTGCGTCTTCTCCTGTAGCTCACGTCAGTGTCATGTCATCCTCATATACGCGTAAGACTTACCATGTAGGTGTTCAATCCGAATCTCGTCCTCATCCTCCAATTTCTGCATCTCCTCCATTGGCGTCTCCTCCTTCTTCTCATCTCCACCTTGTTGTTCAGTCGCCTTATTGATACCCTGCTCACCTTCTCCGACCATAAGGAATTGGCAGCCCTCATAATTGAGATGCTCCGCTTTCATAGGCATCCACCTCAAATTACGGAACTCGTCCTGAAGCTCTTGGCTGTACCCAGGGTCCTTGCCAATATCTGCATTCGCGGGGCCTGGGTACTTAGGATTCTTCACAGAGGTGATGAATGAACCTTTGGACCGAAGACCCAGGTCGTTCTGGACCTGACCCAGATCTTCAGGCAAGGTGACAATGTACGCGAGATGTGATTCTCGGCCTGTACTCGTGATGGCGTAAACACCTTCGGCTGCAGGCGTTGCTGCAGGCGTATGTCGGTTACCCGCCTGGACAGTGTAGTCCTGGCCCTTCAGGAAGCTCTCCTTAAGCTCCGAGAACGAGGCATTTGACTTCTCCACAAACGCTGTCCAGCGATCCCTGCCGGAGAGTGGCAGCATCTTTTTGGGAATTGCGATCAGTCTGCAATTCTTCTCGTCGCCAATAGCGCCATCCCCGAGCTTCGCGCCGCGAGGTAGGGGTCGCAGAACGAGATAGGAGCGAGCGATATCTTGAACGTTGTCTGGAGATTCGATGTTTACTCGGCCGCGGTAGAAGAAGTACATGATACCCTTCTCGAGGATGGACGACGGAATCTTCCCATCTCGGGCAGAGGGATCAACAGCATCACCGCCATTAGCGGCGGGCTTGTGCTGCTGGCCATTGGCGGACTGATGTTGGTCTTTTACCTCTTCCTTTTCCTCTGAAGCGGCTTCCTTGGACTCTGATGGCTGCTCAACTTCGGTTGTAGCTTCAGCCTTGGCACCTTCGTCGGACTTGGCCTGGCCACTTTCATCTTTCTTGTGACCATTCACTCGATCCTCAGTGGCAGGCTCGCCCTGTTTATCAGCAGGAGCCCCCTGCTGCTCTTCTGTTTCCTCTGGCCGTGAGCCTGGCTCAGACTTCTCGCCTTGCTTCGTCGGCTCAGGCTGCTCGGTATCTTTTCTGGATCTGATGTTAGCACAGAGGATGCAAGCAGAAACGCATTGGCCTACTTATCGAGATCCATAGACTCTTCTATGGAGACCTGCCCCTTCTCCTTCTCATCTTTCTTGCCTCGTTTTGCGCTTGGAGACGAGCCTGATCCAGGAGCGGACTTACGCTTCTTGCTACCAGAAGGAGGCGAGCTTTGAGGCGCCGGTGGACTCGAATCTGGTTGTGAGGACTGTGAAGATGCAAGTCGAGCTGATCTGCGAGCCATGGCGGACTGGGTGATACCGAGGTTGAAGGGAAGGGTATATGTTTAGGATGGGGTTGATACTGGAAGAGCTATGAAGGAAGGAAGAGATTCAAACTAGGTTTGTAGCTGTAAGGACATCCGGCGCATTTTGAGGTTGAGGCTGCACGATCAGCTCCTGCGTCCCTGCATCTGCACCTCTCCGCGTGACGTAATTGTCATTGGTTGATCGGGACGCGTGCTAAGCGCGCCTTCCTAACATGTACGAAGAGGGAGGTGGAACTCCTACGGCAAATCACAGTGCCAAAAGAGTACTCCTGGTTGCCAAAAGCTTCCGAATAGAGAACCATACATTATTGCACCGCCTGCTTGTCGGCCGTCGTGCATCGCAGACCATCATGTCGTATCCATTGCATCTTGCATTTCATTTCGGGTCGCGTTGATGTGGTCATCATTTGCAAGATCGCGGACCCGAGAAGCGCCAGACCTATGGCTCGAACTGCTCGGGCGGCTTCGCTTTCTTCTCTTCTTTGGTGGGGAGGGATTTGACCTCTCGACTACTTCGATCACCTCGAGATCTGACGTTCGACCCCTCCTAGACTGCATGACTTCATCGTGCAAACTCCGGCGCTTCTGCCCTCTAGCGACTTGCTCAGTCCGAGGACTGGTTGTGCCTGATCTTTCGTGACCTAAATACTTCATCCTCGCAGCTAGTTCTTCATCAATGTTTTGGACCTTCTTCCGAGACGTGACTGAGCTTTCAGTATCCGACTCAGGCTCCTCATATGTATCGGGATGTAGGGCTTCGACATCAGCATCATAGCCCATATCATCGGGGAGTATTTCCTCAACGGACAATCCATGGAATGAGTCCTCGCGCAGTCTCTTGCTGCGGCGGCGCGGCAATTTCTCACCAGCTTCGGTGCTTGCCATTGACCTTCATGTATCCATGAGCGGTACGAGGGAAGCTCTAGGCTGTCTTGAAATAGACAAGAGGTCAGAAACAATCCTCGCAAGCCCACTCAATGCAATTTCCAGGTGGGGGCCCTCCTTGGAGCTGCATCTCTTTCGAACCAGTCAAGCGCTTTTTGAGACTGTTGTGTGCTAATCCGAAGTTCATCTGCTGTGGTAGGGATAGAAGTCCTTCAGAATGAAAGATCTTTATATTCGGGCTCGACGTGAGCGTAACGGCGGAAGCAGCGCCCTCGGCTTGGCACTTCCAGCGCCCACAAGGCTGGCAAGGCTGAGCATCCTGGATTCCGCAGGAGCGCATACCAAACACAGTGTCCCAAGTGTGTGAAGAGAGCTTGGATAAGTATCCTGGTGGCAGGAAGTCCATACAGACGAAAGATGATTCTATATTGATTGAATAGCCTCGTCAAGCCCATCGAGCACGCCTTTCTCCATCCTAGTCAACATGGCTTCCTCACCCGGCATGCTCACAAAAGTACACTCCCCGCTGCCCGTTTTCCTTGAATGGCCGGACTAACACAGGCACAGTTCGAATCGAAGTCGTCGAGGGCAAAGGGCATTGCCTTCCACCCAAAGAGGTACGAGATAGCCTATCAAGTAACGCCAGCGACCTCAATTAACTTTACCCCAGACCATGGATCCTCGTTTCGCTACATTCCTCGACGATTCAGCTATGGGACTACCGTATGGGAACGCTGATTGACCGATTTGAGGAGCACGATGGTCCTGTTAGAGGCATTGATTTTCACCCAACCCAACCTCTTTTTGTTTCAGGAGGAGACGATTACAAGATCAAAGTATGGTCATACCAGACCAGGCGGTGTCTCTTCACCTTGAACGGCCACCTAGACTACGTCCGAACCGTCTTCTTCCACCACGAATTGCCCTGGATCATTTCTGCATCCGACGACCAGACGATACGAATATGGAATTGGCAAAACAGGTCGCTCATTTGCACCATGACCGGACACAACCATTACGCTATGTGCGCCCAGTTTCACCCCAAGGAGGACTTGGTCGTCTCCGCTTCGCTGGATCAGTCAGTAAGAGTCTGGGACATTTCTGGCTTGCGCAAGAAGCATTCCGCGCCGTCGTCAATGAGTTTCGAGGATCAGATGGCAAGAGCGAACCAGCAACAAGCAGACATGTTTGGCAATACCGACGCTGTGGTCAAATTTGTGCTAGAGGGCCACGATAGAGGTGTCAACTGGGTGTCCTTCCATCCTACATTACCTCTGATCGTGTCCGCCGGCGACGATAGGCTCATCAAGCTTTGGCGCATGAGCGAAACAAAAGCTTGGGAAGTCGATACCTGCCGAGGCCATTTTCAGAATGCTTCGGCCTGCCTGTTCCATCCTCACCAGGACCTGATCCTCTCAGTTGGCGAAGACAAGACTGTTCGAGTCTGGGATCTTAACAAGAGAACGCTCGTACAGTCTTTCAAGCGCGAGAATGATCGCTTTTGGGTAATTGCTGCGCATCCGGAGATCAATCTCTTCGCAGCCGGTCATGACAACGGTGTGATGGTGTTTAAGCTTGAAAGAGAACGACCGGCATCCAGTCTCCACCAAAACACCCTGTTCTATGTCACCAAGGACAAGCACATCAAATCGTACGATTTCACGAAAAACGTCGAGTCTCCGTCGCTCCTATCTCTACGTAAGTTTGGCAATAGTTGGGTACCTCCGAGGACACTGTCCTACAACCCAGCCGAGCGATCTGTCTTGGTCACCTCGCCCATTGACGGCGGCGCATACGAGCTTATTACCTTACCGAAAGACGCTATAGGAGCGTCCGACCCAACAGACATGAAGAAAGGCTCAGGCAATGCTGCAGTCTTCGTAGCTCGAAACCGTTTTGCCGTTTTCAGCGCGTCGAGGCAGGATATCGAAATCAAGGATTTGAGCAACTCTACCACAAAATCATTCAAAGCACCTCCTGGTACCACGGACGTGGTTTTCGGTGGCACCGGCTGCCTCCTCTGTCTTACGCCTACCAATGTTGTTCTATTCGATATCCAGCAAAAGAAACAGCTTGCGGAGTTAGCTGTAACAGGAGTCAAGTATGTGTCGTGGTCGAATGATGGCATGTATGCGGCTTTGCTGAGCAAGCATAATGTCACTATTGTCAACAAGCAGATTGAGCAAATCAGTACACTGCACGAAACCATTCGAATCAAAAGCGCGACTTGGGATGACTCTGGTGTGCTGCTTTACTCCACTCTTAATCACATCAAGTACACCCTTCTCAATGGCGACAACGGCATTGTCAGGACTCTTGACCAGACTATGTACCTTGTCAAGGTGAAAGCACGAAGCGTCTATTGCTTAGATCGTGCCGCCAAACCAAGAGTACTCACTATCGATCCCACCGAGTACAGATTCAAGCTAGCGCTGGTGAAGCGTAACTATGATGAGATGCTGCAGATCATCAAGACCTCGAGTCTGGTTGGCCAGAGCATCATTGCATACTTGCAGAAGAAAGGATATCCGGAGATTGCGCTTCAATTCGTACAAGATCCCCAGACTCGGTTCGAGCTTGCTATAGAATGCGGCAACCTGGAAGTTGCAACGGAGATGGCCAAAGAAATCGACAAACCAAAGATTTGGACACGGCTAGGCACCGAAGCTCTGATGCATGGCAACCACCAGATCGTGGAAATGACCTATCAGAAATTGCGCAATTTCGACAAGCTTTCGTTCTTGTACCTGTGCACGGGTGACGAGGAGAAGCTGACGAGAATGGCCAAGATTGCAGAGCATAGAGGAGATTTCGTTTCCCGCTTCCAGAATGCACTCTACCTTGGGGATGTGGAAAGCAGAATCCAGATGTTCAAGGAAATTGATTTATATCCACTTGCATATCTGACAGCCAAATCGCACGGCCTGACAGAGGAATGTGAGCAGATACTGGAAATGACTGGCCTGACTGCTGATCAGATCTCCATGCCCGACATCGGTGAGAGTCTGAGCGTTCCTAGAGCTATCGTACCTACCCACAAGGCAAATTGGCCTGTCAAGGAGGCTGCTCACTCATCATTCGAGAAAGCGCTGCTTGGTGAAGTCGGCGGCCCTGTCGACGAGACCGAACCGAACCTGCTTGAAGAGGAATTCCCAGCTGAATCTCAAGCAAAGGACGGTCTTGCATCCGCAAACGAGGAGGACGTCGGCGATGCCTGGGATATGGGCGACGACGCTGGCCTTGAGGCTACCGGAGATGATTCCGATTTTGTTAACGTTGACAACCCAGACGCACCTATTGACGCCTCAGGACCAGGTAGCTCTGAGGCAGAACTCTGGTCACGCAATTCACCTCTGGCAGCAGACCATGTCGCTGGTGGCTCATTTGAATCTGCCATGCAACTGCTGAACAGACAGGTGGGCGCAGTGAATTTTGCACCGCTGAAGCCACGATTTCTAGAGATCTACCAAGCGTCAAGAACATTTTTGCCGGCGAGCGCTGGCTTGCCGGCTATTGTCAACTATGTGAGGCGTAATGTCGATGAGACAGATCAGCGAAAAGCATTGCCCATCATTCCACGAGACTTGGAGGCCTTGAGTACACTTGATCTGCAAGAAGGCTACACCGCCATGCGGACGAATAAACTCGAAAATGGCGTCACCACATTCAAGGGCATATTGCAAGCTTTGATCGTTAATGTTGTAGGCTCTCAGTCACGAGTTGATGATGCCAAGGCGCTGATAACCAAATCTATGGAGTATGCCTTGGCTATGAGCATTGAGTTGGAGCGGAGGAACATCGCGGCTGCCGGCGGTGATGGAAACCTCAAGCGACAGCTTGAATTATCTGCATATTTTACCGTTCCTAAGCTCGATGTATCACATCGTCAATTGGCTTTGATGGCGGCCATGAGACTTGCCTTCCAGAACAAGCAATTCTCAAGCGCTCTGTCGTTCGCAAACAGAGTATTGGCGAACGGCGGCACTTCCAAGCTTGTTGATCAGGTATGTTGATTTCCGCTCAGCCATCTACCCTTGCTAACATCAAGTCAGGCAAAGAAGACCAAGCAACAATGCGAGCGCTCTGGCTCAAGTGACCAGATCGATATCGCATATGACCAATTCGCAGACTTCGATATCTGCGCAGCTTCGTACACTCCGATCTATAGCGGGAGCCAGAATGTGAGCTGCCCGTTTGATGGGGCCAAGTACCAGACAGAGTACAAGGGGCAGATCTGCAAGATCTGCGAGGTTTGCGAGATTGGTGCCGCTGCGAGTGGTCTGAGGCTCTGGGTGCAAGGACTGTGAGAATGACCAGGAATGCGTCACGTGGGGAAAAAGCGAACGATGACGAGCCTGGCATGAGAGGCCGTTTTATGCACGGTGCCAGCTCTCAATGAAGAACACCTTGACCCGTTCATTCGATGCGTCGTCTTGCCTTCCTTCTGTTATTGGATCGCTAATTTGCGAACCACTTGCTGTTATCGAAGCGGAGGTTCGATGAAGATCGTGGCTTCTTGCTCGTGCAGCGTCGTGGTCGAGCTTGACAACCTTAGGTTATCTTCGAACGTCCCGACATTAAAAACCGAGCTGATGCCGTCATGCTATCTGACATATCCCCAGCAGCCATCCTGCCTCGTCAAGATCGGGAAGGTGCGTCAGATTGGGCCTTCAGCCGCCTTAGAGGCGCTTTGATGCAATCTTTCAGGCAGCAACAGCCTCGTTTCATATGTTTGCCGTTTGACTGCCTTTGATACGTTTGTGCAGTCTTTGTTTGATAGGTTCTGTGGCTTTGGCCCTGAATTCTCCAGCAAGCTGTACGCATCTCCTCTGTTTGCCAACACTGCAATTGGATACCGGCCGCAAACAATGCTTCGCACATGAGACTAATCTGTGAATGCATCTATCTTGCGGTGTCTTCCCGCCTATTCATTCAGACAAAGGGTCGTACTCTGAGCCTGCCTCAAGCTGCCAGCTCACACACTCGTTTGCTTTGAACGAATTCCAGCTATGTGTCTCCTTGCGTCTTGACGTCCCCGTTGCCTTTTTTATTGTTTGGGGTTCAAACATTGTCTCATCGCCTGGCCAGAAGGCTGCGGTAACAAACAGACAATCCAACAAGTGAGGTATTCATTAAGTGTCGTTTCCCAGCCCGTCCTCTTGCATCTTCCATCATCACATCCATCGCAGTGAAGTCGATAGACAAGCTCCTGATCTATCTGTGCTCGAATATCGTGCTTAGACGCCATACAATCCCGGTGACCGTACAGATTGAGGTCTATCTTTGCTTCCTCAGACATGGCTGAAGCACTTCAACCACAATTCTACCTTGTTAGGCCGAGTGGCAGCGCCATCCCGTTGATTGCCGTTGACGAACTTCCACATAACATCGTCATTGAAGGCGTGCCTCGAGTCTATCACACTTTCGAAGATGTGATGGACTTGAAGGCCGTCGGCAAGGTCGAGCCTCGACACCAAACCTATACTCTTTCCGATGTCAATAAGGTCTCCGCAGCGTCTCTTTCCGCACAGACACAACCACAATCCCATCGACCTTCTATACAAGTAGTCTCGGTTTCACGAGAGGACGCTGGTACTTCTGCCCCTCGACCTGCATCAGAGAGGTCATCCCTGAGTCCGACGGAGTCCTACGGCATTCAAGAGCAGAAAGCTGACTCAGGCTATGAAAAAAACATATCAGCCCTCAAAGACCAAACTCCGAAAGAACCTTTCGACGCTTCAATCGGCGATTCTGAAGCTTATGGCAAGTACGGGCCTCTTTCAGAATGGAAGAAGCCAGCAGAGCTCGGTAGTCGGTTTCCTCCAAGAGGCAAGAAAGTGTGGTGTTCTCACTGGCTGAGTACAGGTGAGTGCGACTATGCGCAGCAAGGGTGCCTATACAAGCATGAGATGCCGATGGATCTTCCCCTTTTGAATCATCTTGGCTTCCAAGATATTCCAAAGTGGTATCGAGAGAAGCATGGTATGGGTAGACTCACTGCTGTCCCGGGCAGTGGCGCTCATATCAGCAGTGGCTCTTCTCCCCTGTCCTCGCTCATGCGGAACAGCTGGCGATTTGGTGGTCCAGGCGCTCCCAAGCCCAATAGAGGCCTCAGATCCCCGACTGCTGGTTCCATGGCCCGATCTTCGTCTCATCCAGCCCAGACCACTCGATCACGCCGCGTGCCTCAGAAGGAAATATTCCCTCTTGCTCAGCAAGCAAGGCCACGAGCCATGCACGATACTGATCTCCTATCTCCAGCCAGCTCTGGACTCGTACCAGTCAAGTCGACAGGCACTCTCCTCGACAGCAAATACGCGCCAATCACTCCATCTAACCTGTCAGAGGTCACCGGATCCACTATTAGCAAGGCTGAAGTCCACCAATGCGGCTCCGGTGCTGAACCCTCCGTACCAAGTCACGGTGCAGACACAGCAAGCACTGCCAATACCTCCGTTGAGCATCTATCACTGCCTGGCAACGTGAAATCCGAACACGAGCCTTCGCATAATTCCTTCTCTGCAGTCTCAAGATGGCAAAGCTTTGCCGATAGCTACAGTGGACTTGATAACGCCACCTCAATCGGCTATAACACCGCTCACCCCAACGAACCTCGATTGTGTCGGACTACGAAATAATTCTGGCTCGTGGTTTCGCAGCCCACGATCTGGAGGAGCAGAAGCTGTACGCTGACGCAGAAGCTCGACTTGAGAGTCAACAGGAGCAGACGGGACTGGACCGAGTGCAAAAGGGCGTTGTTGCTGCTGCGAACGACAAGCGACGGGACGAAGGGCCTGCTACGGCCTCCGCCTCGCGGGAAAAGACTGATCAACCTACTGCTCCTGCTTCTGCTGCTTCTTTTTCTTGTTTCAGGAAGAGGAAGGCTCGGACTAAGAAAATCGATAGGAGTTCTGATGCTAGCAAGTATGGTGATCGAAGTGAGAAGTCTAGAGTTGGTGCTTCGCCCTGATTTCTGTCAACAACCGTTCGTATCTCGAGCTGTCGGGTGACTCCATGTGCGAGCCGAAGAGGGATTAAGATGACTTTAACGTCCTAGCAGTTGTCATGGAGCGCAGAAGACTTGTTGTTTTGCACATCATGCAACCCAAGATTCTCTCTACTGGAGACTTCGTAAGCGCCACTTCGGTGGATATTGAATCTTGTTGCCTTCCTTTTGTTCCTTATGCCAATAATCCTCTACCAAGCGTGCATGAGCACGCACCAGATGCTGTTACTTTTTTCTAGGGTTCTTTCAAAAAACAAAATGTGCTAAGCTCACCGATCATGTGTCAACACGCATCCTGATTCTGCCCAATTTCCCTCTCTTGTACTTTCCTAGGCCTTTCGAAACTCATGATATCTTGTTCCGCTTTTGAATTGAACTCTAATTCCAGTGTCTTGAATATTAAAAACGTTATGGAAGTCACAATTTCAGCTCCAAGTGTTTCGTCAGTTTGCCATCAACTATCCACTGGCTGCCGTGGAAACCTGCCCTTCCGTCTGACATAGTCTATGTGAATAGAAACATCTACCGACTGAGGCAGCCAAAGAACTTTCCATAATTTGCTTCTAGGACAGCGAGCAAAGTGCAAGTGCAAAATGTGCTGGCGACGCGGAATTTCAGCCGCAAGGGTTTCAACTGGCTTACCAGGATCAAGCGGTTTCGGAACGGCGCGACGCTGATCGATTTTCAGGTTCATTATTTCCCCGATAGATAAGGAACCTGACGCTCACCACGTACCAAAAACCCCGATCGCTTGGCGCAGCTTTGTGATTCATAGTACGTCTTAGCGGGCACTACCCGTGACAGTTGTGACGTTCCATGTAAGTACTTTCTTAGCGAGGGAGGGGCAAGATGTAGAAATCAGCTCCATTGCTATACCGACATCGAGTCAAAAACGATCACTACAACATCAAATGGAGCTTGCGGTAATTCGAGATCTGGTCTTTGACTTTGGTCCCTTTCTTCTTGGTTTCAGTCTTTTCATTATCGCTTCAATCTTGCTGCTCAACGCAAGACGAAGCTATAGCCGTTTGAGCCAGTTCCCTGGCCCCTGGTCTGCATCCTTTTCAAAATGGTGGATGATTAGGGCCACTGCATCTGGCAGTATGCCATTTAAGCTGGCTGAAGTATGTCGTCAGTACGGCAGTCTTGCCCGCATCGGCCCCAATGATCTAGTGACAGATGATGCCGAAGTTCTTCGCTATATCAACGGCCTTCGAAGCTCCTTTACCAGATCAGACTGGTACAACGCCACAGCCTTTAGTCATGAAATGAATCATGTCTTCTGTGAAAAGGAAGATACGCGTCACAACGAGCGGCGAAATAAGCTCATCCCTGGTTACTCTGGCCGTGATAATGACCAACTGGAGAAGCATATAGACAATCGCATAGTGGACTTGTGTACTCTCATCGACAGGAAGTATACCTCTTCACCTTCACAATTTCGACCACTCGACATCTCTCGCATATGCTCGTACTTTACCCTCGATGTCATCTGTACTTTGGCATTTGGAGAGACATTAGGTTTCCTTGCCAATGACGATGACGCGTACGGCTACCTCGCGAACCAAAATGCTATGCTTCCTATCTTCGAGTGGCTCTCTACACTTCCAGCACTAGAAAAGTTTCTACGTACCAAGTGGATCAGCAAGAGAATAATGCCTAAAAAGACAGACAAGACAGGCGTCGGCCTGCTCCTCAAGTTTGCTGAAGCAGCTGTCGCTGAGCGACGCGCGGGTACACGGAGGGACATGTTGGGTTCCTTCTTAAAACATGGTCTCACGGATCAGGAAGCAGAACAAGAAGCCGTACTGCAAATCATTGCCGGTGCCGACACAACCGCATCGGCGATTCGAATGATAGTCTTCTATCTGATCACTGGTCCCCAGAAATACTCCAAGGCAAGACAAGAAATCGATGCAGCAGAACAGAGAGGGGTTATCTCATTTCCAGTCATTCAAGATATAGAAACCAAGCAATTGCCTTATCTGGAGGCATGCGTGAAAGAAGGATTGCGGATGTGGCCACCAGTCGCTGGATTGATGAGCAAAGTCGTCCCGCCAGGCGGTGCTCAAATCCTGGGTAAGTTCGTACTCGGCGGAACCGCTATTGGCTACAGTGCTTGGGGTGTCCATCGAAAGAAGGCGACCTATGGTCCGGACGCCGATATGTATCGTCCCGAGCGATGGCTTGAAGAGAAGGACGAAGCGCGTTTAGAAGAGATGAACAAGACACTTGACTTGGTTTTTGGTTCAGGTAAGAATTCGTGTCTGGGGAAACCAATTGCACAAATAGAAATGCGGAAAACCGTCGCCGAGTTGCTACGACGATTTGATCTCAGCATCGTCAGGCCCGAACATCCCTTCAACAGTGTTAACCGCAACGGTCTCTTTCTTCAAGATTCGATGTCTGTACGCTTCGAAAGGAGAATGAAATGATCCTTATCGATACGGTTAGATAGGCGACTACGTAGAAAGTGTTCTCAAGTTACGTGTCTGGAAAGAATAAGTGGCAGGTTTTGAGTGCGCAATACTTACGTAGCTCATCTTACGAAAACCAAAGTACCGAAGGGCAGATACATACTTATCTGGAGACGCCTCATTCTCACGCGCGTCGACCGAGCGAAACCTTAACTTCTGGAGGGAGGCCGTGATCAGCTCGCCTAATACGTATCATAAAGCTGTAAGACTCTTTCTTGCTGAAGGAGTCAGTATAAATCCCGGGTCATTATCTGTAGGACCCTAAGAGTTTAGGTAGTTGGGTCCTTATCATACGTAATATACTATTGATGACATATTCTACGTAGGCTGAAGACGTCAAGAAAGGCTAAGACACAGCCAAAACACGTGCGTCTATCGAGCAAGTTACGTACGTATGTAGCTTTGATCATCTGTCGCAAAACAACCATAATGTAAATTAAATCTGGACAGATGAAGTTCCCTGGATGTCTCCCTACAGCCTGTACTGACTTACCCAACACACGCACCATCATAGCTGTGCTCCTTGGTCTGTCTGGCGGCAACACAACATCCGTTCACGCACGTCTGACCTCTTCACCAGCGCAATATCGCACAGCGAAAGCATTGAACCATATGTATTACGTAGTGGATGAGCTACGTATGTATTGCTTCTTTTTGTTGCGTTCTTGAAGCTCCGGGTGAGCATGGTTTAGCTCCGACCCCTGGCGCGACGCCGAGGACTGCTGCGGAGTGGACATCTCCGGGTCCAGCCAGGTTTGAAGTGTTTCAGCTACGTAGAGCGGCTTGCCTTAGGCTCAGACTACGTAGAGTGTGATCGATGAAGAGTTCCTTTATAATAGCGGCCAACATTGAAAAATCTTGGCCTAACGCCTGCTTCTGTGGTTGTTTATTTCAAGCTCTCTTGTTTCTGGAATTTGCAGGGAGAAGAGCAATTCCTTTTCCAGAGCCATTAGTGTCATGTGCGCTTCTTTATGACATTCACCATGGGTATGATTAGACCAACAATCTCGTAGCAATCCGATGAAATTGCTTAATGGTCATCGCAAACCTGCAGAGACATGAATTACTTCCAATACCCACCGAAAGCTCTGCTCCGGGAAGAAGCAAATTGTAATCGAGTACGCCGTTCATATCAAAAGATTCCTTCATAGACATCCGAAGTGAGACCCTTCCTTCCAGATCTGCATTCTGGTCTTTTATCACTGGCGTGAACCTACATAGCCGCAATGAAAGATGTGGTCAGCTAGCTCGTTGTGACTGAGTATATAACCCCTTTCTCGGTTTCGGCCTTCTAGCTGCACCGTTGTCGACAGGACGGCTTACCAACGTAACCAGCATTCAGAAGTCAAACTTGACCTCAAAAGGCCAATTCTCAACCTCAATTAAGTCAATTATATACCGTACATGAGGACTTGGATGTGGTGCGAGCTCAGCCATCGCGCGCAGAGCAAACCAGTGGATCGATTCGTATGCCTCAAAACCCGGATACACATCGACCTCGCTAATGAGCACAATAGGCTTGTTCCATCCGGTCCACAGGCCAGGTACGTATCTTCAAGGTCCATATCAGCTGAAGGAAGAACCCAATACATACTCTGTGTGGCTTTGAAAGTGAGGACCGCTTCGATCGAGGATCCACTGTCTTTATTGCCTTGGGTCATTTAACACCGTACTTAACATTTCATGACACGTTCGGACAAGGACCATCAACGCTAATGCGCAAAAACTCAAGTATTCAGGGTAGTGCTTCGATGGAAATCGATTTTCCTTACCTTCAGAATATGCGCCGACAACCTGGACACTGCTACAAGATGACATAGGCTCAAGAGTCGCCTTTCCTGACGAATACAGAAGGACGAGCAAGTGTGCAGAGTGAAAGATGAATGTGGCCTTCAAGTCGATGATTCAGATGTGTTGATGGACAACTGTGATCTGCCTCATCGCTTAATCCAACGCCAACCCTTACACAAGGGGATTGGATTCAATTGAGCCTTGGCACGCTGAGGAAAGTCTTACGCAAGTGCGCCTTCCAGTGGCTGCTAAACAATTGAGCTAGGTACATAGCTACATGGTCATTTTGGACCGGCTCAGCACATTTACAATGAGACGAAAGGCTTCGAGGAAGGAGCATACGTATCTACTGTCCCTAATTAGCCATCTGGGCAAGTGAGCAGACCTTGGTAAGGGCCATGCGTCGTCCTGTCTACGTATTTTGAAGCCGGGGTGAGTATTGAGTTCCATTTGAAGACGAAGAGGATTCCTTTAAGGACGAACCTTCGTGAATACCTATCAGTTCTCGCAAAAGAGAGCGCCGACAAACTTTTATCGAAAGCCGGGCCACAGAATATGAACATGGGATGTTTCATGCAAGCCACACGTCAGAAGCGCAGAACGCCGCGCTAACCACGTTAATTGTGGCTGTGGTAATCAGCAGCCGTCCAAGGTTGCAACACTACGCATCTTGGTGCTTCTGCTGATGATCTACGAATAATCCCCCGAGCTTAATGCCTGAGGCATTAGGTGGTAGTTGAAACATTGTTGTGATGTGATGCATGACCTACCTCCCTTCTCTTTGTCATATTACGCTTAGCGCGTATTATTTTGTACTTAAAGCGGCCTCACTGAG